>CABEEJ010009726.1:5783-17162 GCA_901482245.1 Timema douglasi
TATCTCTTACTCCGGATCAACACAATCATCTCTTGTTTATCTCTTACTCCTGATCATCACAATCATCTCTTGTTTATCTCTTACTCCGGATCAACACAATCATCTCTTGTGTATCTCTTACTCCTGATCATCTCAATCATCTCTTGTTTATCTTTTACTCCTGATCATCACAATCATCTCTTGTGTATCTCTTACTCCGGATCAACACAATCATCTCTTGTTTATCTCTTACTCCTGATCATCTCAATCATCTCTTGTTTATCTCTTACTCCGGATCAACACAATCATCTCTTGTTTATCTCTTACTCCTGATCATCACAATCATCTCTTGTTTATCTCTTACTCCGGATCAACACAATCATCTCTTGTTTATCTCTTACTCCTGATCATCACAATCATCTCTTGTGTATCTCTTGTCTCAATGGAGCAGAATAGTCTCTTGTTTATCTCTTACTCCTGATCATCACAATCATCTCTTGTGTATCTCTTACTCCTGATCATCTCAATCATCTCTTGTTTATCTCTTACTCCTGATCATCACAATCATCTCTTGTTTCAATGGAGCAGAATAGTCTCGGCGGTGTTTAGTCGGTTCTCCCTCTTAATGGAGTCTCCCAGATGCAGCAGACGACAATTTCACAGTTCGGCGAGCGAACACATTATTTTATTAGTTACCACCAGGAGAAGGAGGGGGATTGAAGTAAAGGTGGAGAGAGAGAGAGATCGACAATATTCTCAAGACGAGAAAAACGGAATATCTTTATTTGGTCTCCACGCCTCCCCCCCTCGTCAAACGAGACATTTCCAAGTCGCACACGTCCCCGCCAAATCACATTATTAATCTGTTCTCTATACGTGATACTTACTATTTATCTTCAACATTTCAAGGTTTTCCCTCCTGGTTCTTATTTAAATCAAGGAAGGAGGGGACAGGGAAGTGGGAGGGTAAGTTGTGGGAGACAGAGAAAGGGTGAAAGCGCGTGTGTTCGCTCTGAGGAGATCTATGAAACCAACTATCCTAGCTATCACGTGGCTATAGTTCTATACAACTTGAGAATAAAGAGTAAGATGAGCGAAGGTGTCAGACTCGTCTGGTCGGTAACACCTGTACTGGGGGGGTTCAAGTAATCACAATATCTATATAATTGTTGGTAAAATGTAGTCCCGAGTGCTATATCCTAAAAGTGATTGTCTCCTAAACATAGAGCCTCTTAAAAACAGCATTTTAAATTGTGTAGTCTTTGAGTGTATATTAATTTGTGAAATATATTTTTGAACAAGATTGCTAAATAACTATTGTTACTGATTTATTTTTGGTATAATCAGCTGGTTCATAAAGTGGTCACGTGTCACTAGTAGACCCTATATGTGATAATTAGTATACTAAAATATATTACTTATTTTTATGTACTAATGTTGAACTTATTCAAGAAATTATGTTTGAATGTGTATTTATTTTATAAATGTATGCTGACCCTTTACCTATCAGGTCGAGTAAAAAATAATCCCGTATTTATAAACCGAGCCATCAATATTACAAATATTATTTGCAATACTTTCATAATAATATAATAGCGGCGCCCAAAGTAAAGTTGAAATATCTACAGATAATTGTAACGACGCTACAAGACAGAGCCCGGCCAATATCCTCGACCACTAACGAGTGTAACTGTTACTGTGAGAACCAATGAAGTGTACCTGCATTTGTGTTTAAAGGGGGGAAAAAAAACATTCACTAAATGGTACACTTTTTTTATAACATGTTGCAAAATATTATTTTGTTTTCTATAATGATATTAAAAAGTACAAAAACTAGATCCTGGAAAATGAATGATACCTTTTCTTACTGTGTTTGATTATACACACTATTGCTGACGTCATTTGTATATAAAAGGCGGAACTTAATATCTAAACTCGTGAAAGACCATTTTCTTCACAGACTTACATGTTGACACTCTCCTGTTACAATAATTGGGTGTTTAGAATGTACATTCTGGAGCAGAGATATTCTAGAGGATTATTTTAATAATTAGAGGAATTGTAAAATTGTTCAGAATGAATTTCGTACCAATAGAGAGGAATAAGTTCCTTCCAGTCTGTTTAGCTGATGATGATGATTAAATCTGGGTTCGAGTTCCTGCCAGATGCACTTAGTGGCTTCTTTCCTAAATGCATTTACATTTATTCTAAATTCCATTTTCTTCATCCCTATCCAATTTAAGTAATAAAATACCTTATAGTCCGGACGGGTGTTAAGACTTGGTGGGAATATATAAAATAATTGTTCAAAATATACGTACACATTAATTTTGTTAATTTTTTGTGTGTATAGAAATATGATGTATGCAAAACTCTCTTCTATAGTCTAGCTAGTTGTACAAAACACCATTTTGTTTTCAATATATTGAAGGTAGAATCTCACACTTGAGGAATGTATTTGTTTTAAGGCCAGAGTGACAAAAACAGTTTTACAACATTTTAGGTAAATTAAATAATACCCAAAAATAAAGGCTCAATCTAATCCAAATTTTACTAGACAAATTTCTAAATCTATGAAAAATGACACTTGAGTGAGCTGATCGACACTCAGAGTTTAAAAAAAATCAACAACATGATTGGGCATACATAAAAACCTGATATTTTTTATATAAAGTCACCCAAATATTATGATAAAAAAATTAGTTAAAAAAATGTATACAATAAAGCAATGACCTAGTTGTTAGCAATGAATGACAATGTGTTCTATTTTGATAATATATGATGACAAATGAATGGTGGTCAATGAATAACAATGTGCTCTATTTTGATAATAGATGATGACAAATGAATGGTGGTCAATGAATTGCACTTGGCTGATAATTCCACAAGGAAGGTTTTTAAAAATTATTTTGACATCAAGATAAGGTTCAATCAAATCTAAATTGTATCTAAATATATAGATTAGATTCTATTATTTTTATAAAATATAAATATTTATTTAAATTCAAGTTAAATTCAAGCAGTTGAGCTCTATTTTCTTCACTTACATTGTCAATAATGCAATCAATGAGAATAGAGCAAATCTATCTAAGCTGAAGTGTAGGAATGTGTGAAACACAGTCCAACTTTTATAGAAAACATATTATCTGACATCTATAAGAGCTATTGGGTTTATTTTTAAGTACTCAAAGGTCTAGTCATGTGAGATACAGATATAATCTTTGATAACTTATTAATATCTATAGTAACACTTTAATAGAGTAGACGTTATGAAATTTGACCTCAAAAGAAGTTGGTATTTTTAAAAGTCCACTCCTAAGAAAATTGGATGGCACTTAAACAGGGTTTCAAGACATTAATGAGAATCAAAAGGATGTTGTTTATTTATTATTTGTTTCCCATGATGACATATGATAGATATTTGTATTCCCACCAAAGCATGTTTATTATCTAACCCAATTGTTTGATTATTAACTCCACATCTTCTCCCATCTGTGAATCAAGTGTTACAATCGAGCTCGGGATGTGTGGGCCAAAATAGCATACCTAGGCATCGACCAGCGAGCACAGCACATGCGTTGTGAGGTGTGATAGCAGCCCCGAACCTGCCCTCCTAGCTGCTACTCACGACACAATCTTACTAGACTGACACTCCTTGCTGCTACTCACGACACAATCTTACTAGACTGACACTTCCTGATACAACCAGGACTCTTGCGGAGGAACATTTATATACCTTGCATGTCGTATAAACATAAATACTGATAGCTATTAGCGAGTAGTTCTAAATTAAATATATAATAAGCATCACAACCAGAAAATAGACCGTTTACCCACCACAAACTTGAAGGAGACAAACTAGTACAGTGTATTAGCTTGACACTCGCTGTGTTGCTGCCTGTTCACAAGATTGGTTGCAGCATTATTTTTATTCGAGCTCTTAGCACGTTTCTTATAAGAATTTATTTTCTACAGTGGGTAGTGGGTGCCAAAATGAAGACCCACCCCGGGGTCAAATACCCTTGCTACGCCAGCGCTCTGAGATCAACTATCTGGTAACCCGTATAACCCGGAGGGGTAGTATGGCCATACCCCAGTGGTGAACAGTAACTCTTAGAAGAGGTCACCACAGATCCACGTCACGGGCCGGGACGTTGTTTAGTTAGTGATGTTTACAACATATAACATGACATGTTTAAATAAAAGGATTATATTTTTTAAATTATTAATTTACGTTTGGTTTTATCAAGTTAACACACAATTAAAAGACGATCATAGTACCTCAATAACTATACGTGTTGAGTGATTGAGTAACTTTTGTAGATTACATGATATTACCTACTCCATGGCATAAGGACTATGACATTTCACTGTCACACTTAAAAAAAAGTACACTACCTATCCCTATATTGAGCTAGTCCTATCCAGTCTACCTCATTACACTATATCCCTATCTCGAGCTAGTCCTATCCAGTCTACCTCATTACACTATATCCCTATCTCGAGCTAGTCCTATCCAGTCCACCTCATTACACCCTATCCCTACCTTAAGCTAGTTCTATCCAGTCCACCTCATTACACCCTATCCCTACCTTAAGCTAGTTCTATCCAGTCCACATCATTACACCTATCCCTATCTTGAGCTAGTCCTATCCAGTCCACCTCATTACACTATATCCCTATCTCGAGCTAGTCCTATCCAGTTCACCTCATTACACTTATCCCTACCTTAAGCTAGTTCTATCCAGTTCACCTCATTACACCCTATCCCTACCTTAAGCTAGTTCTATCCAGTCCACCTCATTAGTTCTATCCAGTCCACATCATTACACCCTATCCCTATCTTGAGCTAGTCCTATCCAGTCCACCTCATTACACCTATCCCTACCTTAAGCTAGTCCTATCCAGTCCACATCATTACACCTATCCCTATCTTGAGCTAGTCCTATCCAGTCCACATCATTACAACCTATCCCTATCTTGAACTAGTTATATCCAGTCCACCTCATTACACCCTATTTTTATCAGATATATTCTAATGTTATCCTCCCATTTTTTAAACCTATACAAGTAAAATATAATTGTTTAATCCGGTGGAATCTGGCGTACACCACAATGTTTTAAGCATTAAATCAATATATTTGATTATCTTTAAATTCCAATAATAATAATAATAATAATAATAACAGTATTAATAATAAGCTACATAATATTTAATACATATTTTGTTTTAAAATTATTAAAGATTTATAAAAAGTTTATTTTAATGTTCTCAAGCTACGTCACCTAATATTACTTCTAAATACTCTATTTCTATTTACATTCTTCAACTAAGTAAAAGAATTCAGGTAAAAGAAATTAGCACTGAATTAATAAATATTATAATGTAATGATTAGGAGTAAATATACTTACCCTCTCCAAGTAAATGAAGAGATATGATAGGTCATGCAGAGTAGTGTCTTACCTAGAACATAGGAATCATTTAATTAAGTATAAATATCTTCGATTTATAATCAGACAGTTTCTATATTACCCTTCCCATTAAATAACTCTACTAGTTTAGAGTCAAGGTCGTTTAGTTACTTCTACTATCCCGGTAAAGTTAAGGGGAAAAAATTATTTTACAAACAGCAAATTTTTATTTTACATGAAAACTTTAATAAATAATTGCAAATGTCTCCTCAAATAAGTTATCGTGTTAATATATTTTTTATTTAATTAAGGTGTATGTAGGCATTTTTATGAATGAGTGTAGTGTGAAAGTATGTACCGTACATATCAATATTGATATATATAAATGTGTCTTATTGTATATTTATACATATATATATATGTGTATGTATTTAAGTATATAGTTGTTGTTTAGCCTACACACCTAACCTGCCCCAAACCAACGACTTCTATAAATTCTTAACTTAATAACAATTGAAAAGGAAATATATGAATGAATAAAATTTTGAAAGCAATATTAGCCATATTCCGGCCTTGAATAATTATGCATTGGAAAATATATATTTGGGCCTAAATGATTGTGTTATTCTGTCAAACTTTTCTCATTAATGACGAGGTCAGATGGCCACTTTCTGCTCATAAATAATAAAGATGGATACACATATATTAACTGAATTAGTCATAAAATATCTACTATAGCATTTCATGCACGGCTTCAAAGTTCCCTTCAAATTGCATCTTGGGTCTTTGGGTAAATAGACATGCTCTAATCCACGGAACAAAGACATTTCAAATAAAATACTTTCCATCAAATACATCAATAACTTATAGATGGCAATCAACTAAAAACAAACAATCCATATATAATCTTAAGCATTTTATTTTTGTTTGGGCACTGATAGAAACCAAACTAACAACTCTAGCAATCCCTAGTTCGAACCTCGGCAGTATGTGAAATAAAGTAATATTTGTATTGCTGTCATATTACCAATATATTATTACTGATGCTAGGTTTGGTAATATCATGTATTTTGTCTTCGGTTAAGTTAAGATCTAACTCACGTGAACATTATGTTTGGTAAGTGAACAATAGATAACGTTTTAATATTAATAAATAGTATGACTCAATCATACAACATTTCTCATATGTATAGATTATTACAACTTGAAATAAAATTTAAAAAAGTTGGTTTGCATATCTTTTTAATTACAATAAACATTCTCCATGTGTAAATTCCAAACAGAGATATTCAATAGATTTTTAATCAGATTTTCAAATATTAGTTATTTGTAAACTACCTTTTAACTATTTATATTTGAAAATATAAGAATAAATTATCGTTTATCATTGAAAAAATTCCCAGATACTCATTTTTAACTTAATCTTAAAGGCTGTTTCCCAATTATTTCAAATTTTCTAGAATATTAATAAGTGATATTAAAAAAAATATATATATATACCCTATTATTTATCAGGTAAAATAGTCACCAGATACCAATTTTAAAAATATCCTCAAATCTATTTTCAAATATTTCAATTTTATTCAAAAAGTCACCAGTAAACAACTATTAAGTGCATGATTTAAAGAAAAACAAATGTATTTGTATAGTTATTATTATTGTAAAAACTTAGCTTTGATTTAAATAGCTGAAACATTTTGTTAAATATTCAAATTAAAAATATGTATATATTAAATAAATTACCAATAAACGAATTTCCCCCAAAAAATAAGTATACAATTTAAATTGTCAATCTAAAACCCTCCAGATATATGTTTTAAGCATAATAATTAAAATAATTTTCGGAAAATTTTGAATTTTCAAAAATCACTATTTTGGTAAACTACACTTAAACAACCTTAACCCAAAAAACAAGTATTTATTGTTATTGGGCAGGTAAAACCGACTAGATATTCCTTCTAAACCAAATATTTTTAGCTGTTTTCGAAAAATTTGGGATTAAAAAATCACAAGCTAAATATCATTTTTTTGGGGGCTGGGATCAAAATAAAGAATAATCCCCAAGATATAGCCCTATATCATCTAAGTATCAAGTTTGAGAAAAATCAGTCAAACCGTTTAAAATCCATGCCATGGATAGACCTAATTGTAAAATAACATTTTCGGAGTACATCATGATATCGAGGTCAACAATTTTGGTGATTACAATACTTTCTCTTTATATGATAAATTAACAAGGTTCTATTTCATGATAAGCCTATTTTAGTCATATATTTATTTAATATATGAATATTATCGTCAAATGTTGTAATGATAGGCGAAGTATTTATCGTCATGAGCCAAGGGGGAAGTATTTAAAAACCAAAGTCGAGCAAAATGTCGGCGTCTCCTCTTTGTTTCTTACGTCACTTCCTCTTTCCCCTCTCCTCAGCTTACCAGCAGCGTCGCTCATTACTTAAAACTTGGCCGACAAACACACAGACACGGAGAGCGGACGCTGAGAGGGGAATTAGGGAGGGGGAGGAAAGACGCAAGACGACGCCAGCGTCTGTCCTACCCCACTCGCTGTCTTCACTTCATGCGGCCCCCCACTGCTCGTGCTGGAATTTAATTATTACGCTAGGAGTAGATGACGTCACTGATGACGACACATTTTGCACGGAGGCGCTAGGGGTGGAGGAGGGGTTCTTCAAGTTTTCTTTCGCGACCGGCCTTGACTTTATAAAGAGGAACACTCCTTTCATACAAACAATTAACACTTTAAAGAGTATGATCATTTACTAACAATGAGAAGTACAATTATTATTAGTGAACGTATTGTAAATTTGCTGACTCGGCATTCCTTAAGTTAAAACACCGGCTCGGTGATACAGTAATTAATTTATCTTTCTGTCCAAATTCAAAGAACAAAATAACTGTTCATTGATTAATGGAGTCAACAAATGTATGACAAAATTTGATCGCATTACAAAGAAGTGTTATTCAAAATGATAACTAAACTACAAGTATGAAATTTTAGATATTGGTTTCTCAATTCATTTAATTTTCGTTTGAAGTTTGAGAGACGTAGAGCCTATATTACTTTTTAAAGTGATTGAATAAAAAAAATCAACTTTGCCACAATTTATATGCTAAAGCAAGTCTACCTACCCATGTAATATAAAACATATCCACACAAAGAGTAATTGTATTATTTCACCATAAAACTATCTATAATGCAAAATATTAAATAAAGTTTTCTATCAGGGGGTATAAAATAACCAAATTTCTGTTTTAAACTGGTAGATAATGAATCTAAAACAGGGTTAATAGTGACCAATACTGTATTATGTTAGTTATGTAAAATAGAAGCATATAGTAAGAGATAAATTTGTAGTTAGTACAGTTGTATTGTGTTACAGGAGATTGTGGTTTTCGTGTTTTTATTCCACTGGTCTTTAATGTATGTGGTATGTGTATATACCGAGGGGAAGTCCCTGGCAGGATAAGAGGGATTATTATATATAATGTTTTTAACCACACACGGTGACCTGGCGGTCTAGGGGTAAGGTGTCAGACTTCTGTGCTGGCGGCTGGGGTTCAATCCTCGGTCCCGGCACAGATTTATCTGATTACCAAACCCTTCCTTCACCTCTGACAAGACATCTTGTGAATGTGGGGAATGCCAGGCCTCCACCGTGGTTCGGATTCCACGTTAAACTGTAGGTCCTCCATTTCATCTCACAATCACCCTACCATTACACATTAGCGTAAGTGCGTATAACCCGAACGGGTAGTAAGACGCGGTNAAGTGCGTATAACCCGAACGGGTAGTAAGACGCGGTGCTAATAATAATAATAATAATAATAATAATAATAATAATAATAATTTAACTTGGGACTCTTTTCTCAAAGCGTCTTACCACCCGTCTGACCCATCTGCATTTAACCACGCTAGCAAAGGAAGGAATAATTTAGAGGAAATGTACCAGCAAATTTTAAAATAGTTTAGGAAAGACCACCCTCAATACACCCTACCGGGAATCAAACCCAGGACTTGAAGAGTTCAACGTTTAGTCCAGTTGACCATCGTTGTAAGCTCGTGTTTAAAGAATAATGAATGAAGTCAAACAAAAGTAGCGTTTAATAGAGTATATTATGTATATTTTCAGAACACACCATTAAATGAGGCAATGCCAAACCTAAGTACAATAGTACACATCATATTTTCAACAGAATACACAGCATACATTTCAAACTGATTTGAAATTTCTCTTTTGACATAACTCGGTAAAATGTTAACAGTGGCTGTGCACACCCCACCATTTCAAAATAGCGGAGAATGTTCGTTTTTGTCATACCTTTTGGGATGGAAGAAGATTGAAATATTGCACGCTCTAGGATTGAACCAATTTTCTTTTACGTTTTCTTTCTCCACTTTTTCTTACATATATATTTTTAAGGGAAGAAAAAAACTCCAAAACATGGTTGACTCAGCAGCAAAAAGTCATTCGCTTGTCGCACGTATGTGAGGCATAAGACATCTCTAAAACCCACTCTCTACCCTTCGTACGATCCTCCCGACCCCCGCGTGGCTTACTTCTACACTCTTACTTCCCAGAAAAGGGAATATACACACACAAGCCTCCGAGAAGAGAACAATACTGTAATGGAACAAACTTGTAGAAAGAGTATCGCATTATCTGAGGAATTGAAGGCACAAAGTCAATGTTACATCATGGGCGGAGCTTAACTTTGGACCAATCAATCATCAAACAAAAATAAAGTGTATTATCGGCATGTAAAGTACAGTTCGTGGCTTAGTTTTGGGCTGAAAATATATAAAAATAATATTATTTCTAATAAACATTGAAAACTTGCATTCGACAGATAGCAATGTAAAAGTTATTGATACAAATTATCTTGATTTTGCATAATTCTTATATAATTCCCATTATTTCAATAAAAATAAATAATGAAAGACAGACACGTCCATGGAAACACGAACAAAGGAATCAGTGTCATTTAGTCTGGATTGCTGGGGTTCAAGTCCTGGTCACGTGAACAAAGATGTGTTTCCCTCAATTGTTTCTTACTCTCCATCAGTGTTAATGAGGGTACATTTCGTTTCAATTTTACCGTCCTCGTTTCTATCCCAATATGTGGCCAGCCAGAATAAGTAGGTAGACGTGATAAACAACAGTAACAACAATTACATCTAATAATGCCGGTCTAAGCCAAATCTATTATATTCGTCGTTAACCGGGCACCTCCTTGGTATTTTTAGGACTAGTTCTGGATTTATCACCTTATTTGAAGGGCCGGGTACCCCACTTGCGATGACAACAATATCAGCAACATAAAATGCACCTAAAATATTATGACAAACAACAAAATCAAACCCTTATTTATATTATATATGTAAATACTAGTTGGTGTCTGTGTTACTCTTTAACAACAACAAAAACACCTGTACTAATTGCGATGAAATCTCGCATGGATATATCTTGGACGTCAGGTTAACACATAGGATATATGCTTTCTTTCAAAATGAAATAGAATTAATGTTTTTTCAAATATTTTGTCTTAAAACAAGTTATCAACGTTGTATTCTCCTATGGAATGTAAAATTCATTATTTTATGTTTTACTTGATCGTCAAATCAACTACAATCCAAATACAAATTTCAGAATACAATACAATCTTAAATTCAAATAATTTGTGTTGGTTGTTTTTGTATTAACACGAATAGACAGATCATACTTCTTTAACTAATAAAACTTAACCATAGGTAACGTTTCAATCATTATTTGATTTGATCTTAAAATATTTAGACCAATAGATGAAATCTCCCATTAGAAGGAAGTTTAAGCTCCAGAGAATAAAAGGTATTAATCAAACAAGATCTTATGTTCGTGTGATAGCAATGTCACTTCAAGACCAAGAAACTTTGCAAGGGAACTTAAGGTTGTCTGAAGATGTGCACCTCAGGCGTATATATATATATA
>CABEEJ010009727.1:0-17153 GCA_901482245.1 Timema douglasi
ACAACACACATTATAAAACCATCCAGGCAACACACATCATAAAACCAGACATACAACACACATTATAAAACCATCCAGGCAACACAAATTATAAAACCAGCCATACAACACACATTATAAAACCATCCAGGCAACACACATCATAAAACCAGACATACATACACATTATAAAACCATCCAGGCAACACACATTATAAAACCAGCCAGGCAGCACACATAAAACCAACCAGGCAACACACATTATAAAACCAGCTAGGCAACACACATTATAAAACCAGCCAGGCAACACACATTATAAAACCAGCCAGGCAACACACATTATAAAACCAACCAGGCAACACACATTATAAAATCATCCAGGAAACACACATTATAAAACCAGCCAGGCAACACACATTATAAAACCAACCAGGCAACACACATTATAAAACCAGCCATCACATCGTGGTGGTGTTTATTGTAGCTTACGTTGGAAAACAAATGAATTGAGACTAGTAAAACAATTCTACTATGTTTTATAGAAAAACAATTGAAATATAATTATTTTAAAATGAAAACCTTATTAAATTTATTCCAATCTTTGTCGTCTTACGAAGAATACATAAAACCGCACTTGGATACGATTTATGGTTCAAGCGTGATCTTGTATCCACTATCCCGTTTGATCGGTTGTAATATGCGCTCTAAATTTGTAAAGTAGTTTTCTGATAGTCAATACTGAACTTTGATGCGATAAACTAAAATAATAAAGACTCTTTACAACCCAAATGGGTAGTAAGACGATGCTTAAAAAAGAAGAAATAAGACTCTTTGTTTTTGTGGTTTATATGCCGATTTTCATTTGATTTGTATCATATTCTACCCGCATCACATGAACGTAGGAAGGAATGCCTATCTTGTTTAAAACAGGGCGCATTGTCAGTCAAAGATTAAAGAAGCTACCAAGGTGACTGACCTTGCAGGAAAACTTGGGACTATTTATGTAAGAGTGAGTAAATAAAAGTATTTCAACGGGTTGCTTTTTTTTTGGGACCGCGTGTCACTATACTTTCGGTTTGGGTTAAGCGCCTTTGTACTAATTACACTAATATTTTAGGTATTAGAAAGGTTGAAATTATATTAAATGCACCACCATTTGCATATAGGGTTAGTGGGAAAACCATTAAGTAAAAAAAAAACGATTGTGGCATCCGTCATCGGCAGTCTAGTATATTGCGATAGTGACGCCTCAGCCCGTGCGGCCATTGGTACATTAATAGAAGCGGTCGGGGCAAAAATATGATAACCCTCATTTGATAAAATATTTTAACTGTGATTTCTGGTTGTACAACACTAGAACTACAAGTTGATTTTATAGTCAGTCAAGACCTTGACGATGACTAATATCCATGAATATTTTACTAATTTTTTTATATCTAGATTTTAGGATTTTATAGACGTTTAAATAGTAAAAATATGCCATCTAAATCAATGAGGGTTACAATGTTTTTGCCCTGACCCCCTCAATCATTATTTTGGAATAGTAACGAGTAAGGTAAAGTCTTACGGGGAATTTATCAACATAAGCTGAGAGAGAGAGAGAGAGAGAGAGAGATCTGGAAGCCATTTAGAGAAAAATATCCTTAGTACTCATGACACGTACTCGAACCCCTATCCCCTCGTCATCAGCAATCCATTCTAACACGAGAGTGACACGTGAGACCATACGACCAGTGATGTGGGTTGTAAAATGTTATTTCAAGTTCAAGAAATGTATGCGGAAAAATTCGAATGGACAGTCGGTAGTGAATGGCTGCTGATGGAGAACGGTTTGAAAGGAAATCCAATAGGTTATTGCATGTTAGGATGAGTGTGGATTGAGCGACGCAGTATATGAAGGTAGAGTGTGAGGATCAAAAGTAGATGTAGGCCATGTAAGACGTGGCTAAGTGTTGTAAACGAATGTCGAATAATAAAATTAAATGTTTTAAGAATAAAAGAGCATGTATGACTCGGTGTATAATGTATGTTGTTGAAGCGAAGAGAGTGTCCAAAGATAGGGAATTGTGGAGAGAGTTAGTGAGGAGGTAATAAGCACGGAGTTTTTTTTAAAACTATGTGCACAGATTCTTGCCTACCCCATAAGGGAACGGCGTTTTTAGGTAGGTGTGTAGTTATGAAACAAAAGTGAATCGTTTAATATAAAACCATCCCTGGAAAGAGACGCGCTAACGCTCGTGTCAGGAGACTGAAGTTCTGTTTATGACTGTACTTGTACACTGTATGAATATGCAACTCTTGTGTGCTGTATCGCCCTGGCGGAACGTACCGAACTACACTTATTTTCTTATTCTGCGTGCGTTTCTTCCCTTCCCTAACAAAAAAACTTTATCTAACAAACATGATTGGCGTACAGAATTTCAAACAGGGTTCTCCGTCTAGTACAAAAACATTTACAAAAATTCATCTTAAAAAAAAAGTACTATCACCCGTTCGGGTTGTACGTCGAGAAGAATTCTTCATTTCCTTGAAAAAATAAATAATATTTGCGATCCGAAACTTTGGAGCTTTTTAATAAAATTAAAAACTCTACTTATTATTATTTGAGATCTTTAACGTGCACTTTATGAACTGCTGATTATACAAGTATACAACTTTAAAATTAACTTATATATATATCTCTATATATATTATATAGAGAGAGAACGAGCGAATAAACACATCACCCAGTCCCCCAGCCATTAATTTATCACTGGGAAAGGAGAAACCCTAAACAAATTTTAAACATACATTTTTCAGGCATTCTGGGAATCGAACCTTAGTTTTTAGGCTAGCTAGATTTTCAGGAACATTTTAATTTGTGTTTATAGTGTAACGTGCTATTTATTCAGGTAGTAATCACGTTGTGTTCCTTGGTTCCAGCTTTATGTTTAAAATTCAAAATGAATTTTCCAATTAATCATGTATCTACATAAATCCTGCACTAATAATTGTTTATACTATATCTTGCATTGTGCTGATTTAGTTCATTCCTGTAAGAGGGTTACTTATTAGAGCGTTGAGTTGTATTACAAAAGTTTAAAAATTGCACATAGTTGGCCGAGCAAAGCGAGGTTTTTTTAAATTTGATGATTTGGCATTTTACCTGTCTGTATATCCGGATATTTTTCACTTGATGACTGTAAAATGCGTGAACCCATTTTAGATAGATTTGGCAGGAACCTCCTTTGAAGCCAGGCCAGTAAACTTAGTTTTTCTCTTTGTCTATCCTTTCAAGATGGCGACCACTCAAAAAATATGTCTGTAGGTTTGTTTGTTTTATGATAACTGCTAAAGGTATTGACAAATCTTAACTAAATATGTCAGGTACATATTTTTTGAACTTAGGCCGAACGATGTATGTACATATTTTTTCCGTCTGGCTATCCGTTTAACTATGGCAGCCGCTCAAAGTGTTTTTCGTTTAGTCTACAAGCTTATCTGAAGGGATTTGAATTTATAGCTCAAAGCTATCTATATTGAGTACATAGGGCTTTTTTTTAAATTCTAACATATTGTGAGACTAACTTCTTAAACCACGCGAGCCTTGGTTAGTTAAATATATTATCCTGTTGAAAATAGTATTAATTTGTTTTCTGTCTAAAACTTTATCACCAAAGGAAAATATCAACTTCAAATCCAAGGATAATTTATAGGCGACATTTAAACTTGAAACACAAAGAGAAAGGGTAAGAAAAGTGAGGGGGCTAGCTCTAGCTCTACTGTT
Source organism: Timema douglasi (assembly GCA_901482245.1). Taxonomy (NCBI): domain Eukaryota; kingdom Metazoa; phylum Arthropoda; class Insecta; order Phasmatodea; family Timematidae; genus Timema; species Timema douglasi. The sequence goes on from CABEEJ010009727.1 coordinate 3,746, forward strand.
CGCATCTAGTAAAATTACTAGTTTGAGAAGCGAGTTGTTGGCTTTAAAAATATACATTTCACGTCAAATGAAGGAAAAAGGTATAAATCTGAAGCAAAGGTATATAAAACCTTACCGTACACTTGAAGTCTCTATGTTTTTAAAATTATTAAAAGATCATATTGACTTATTTTTAAGGTTTGTTTTACAGGAAATATTGCGGTTCAGAGAATAGTTTAAAAATATATTTAGACTTCCTCAAACAAATCAAGTAGGTTATTTTTTAACAGTCGCGTAACATTGATTTTCGAAAGATAATTGAGGATTGTTTAAGCTGTTTTTAGGTTTAAAATTTGTTATTCGTGTAGTATATATTTCTCTATGAGGACTTGTCCCTCCAAGTAATAATTCTTTAAAAAAATGGATCTGTGATATCTTTATCCCTGCTCCACGGGATAAGCTTTAAATGAAACTAAACCCCAATTTTACATAAAAACATTTTTGATCAGTTTGTGTATTTCTGTTGGTTTTTTTTTAGAATATTCCAAATAATAACCATGCACATAGCTTCATCCCCTTTATGTAAAACATCCCAGAAAGAATTTTAATTGCGTATTTTTCCAACTTTGAATATTAAATTTTGCTTGAACAAAAGAGGAAATAAAACGAACTTATTTTTGGAAAGTTTGATATAATGTTCTCGTCAAGAACTGAAACTATAGCAAAATACGAAGATATTTTTAGTAATGAAAACCTGGCTTACTTTTTTTGGTTAAAGTAACTTTTCAACGTTTCTCGTAAAAAAATGTTTAAAAAATTATTAATAGCCTCTGCCTAGTTAATCAGTTATATTGGAAATTTGTTTAGGCTATGAGAAAATTCGCATATTATATTTTAATTAGTCTTCTTGATAAGAAAATGTATTTGAGACGAATTAAATAAGAATTGTCCCATTCTTAAATATTAATTTACTTTGTATATTTATTAAATGCTTCCAGTCATCAAATATACTTCTTTTCCTTCTTTTGTCTTTTGAAGAATGTTGCAAATCTCACAACCATGCTATTAGGACTGAAGTTACTGTATTTTTTTTTTATCACCACGTCTTACTATCCGTCCGGGATATACGTCTTTGTATTGATTACACTAATATACTAAGGATTGATAAGGATTAATTTAGAGAAAGTATACCTGCATTTGCGTGCGTGGAGGGATAGGGTAAAACCATTTAGGAAAACAATCCTTATTAAATCCGACCAGGATCGAACCCTTATCTCCCCGTTTTCAGGAGTTCAGTCTAACACGAGAGTAGCGCCTAAGACCATGTGGCCACAAAAGCGGATAGCTGTTTTGTTTTCATAAAAAAAGATAAGAGTAAATCAATAGCAAACATTGATTAAAGATCAATACCATACTCTAATCATAAGGGAGCGTTGCAGAACAAATATTGGCGTATGATCACATGAAATTATATTTGGAAACATTAAGGCCATCGGTCTCAAACCTTTTGCAGAGTTTGACCCCATTCTTTCCTTCTGAGACCATCGTGACCCCTTGATAACTTACAAGCGTTCAAATACCAGATTTTAAATTATTATTCTCACTTAAATTTACTGATTGCCCGGGCTCTCCATATTTAGCTACACATATGGTGTAGGTAGAATTGATAGGAAAAAAAAATTCTTATTTGCATTGAGGGGGAAGAGAAAATCACCCCCAATACACCCGGCCAGAATTTAAATCCTGATCTTCCCTTCACCTACAAACCAAAAGATGATGACAATAAGCCCACGTCTTCACCGAGGCTTGTTTTAACTATTATACAATGTTTAAATGAATGGGGCTTAAGGTGGGGATGTGGAAAACATGAATAAATACCGGTGATTTGCAGTTATATTTACTGCAAGAGATTACAAGCTTTTACCACTCTATAGCTTGCTTGCAAGCGATTACAAGTTTTTACCGCTCTATAACTTGCTTTCAAGGGATTGCAAGCTTTTACCACTCTATAACTTGCTTTCAAGGGATTACAAGCTCTTACTGATCCCTATTGCTTGCTTGCAAGAGATTACAAGCTTTTAACGCTCTATAGCTTGCTTGCCCGGGATTACTAGCTTTTACCGCTCCCTATAGCTTGCTTGCAAGGGATTACAAGCTTTTACAGCTCCCTATAGCTTACTTGCAAGGGTTAACAAAGGGTGGTTTCTAAAATGTTGTCCGTGCCTTTAGCATTTAACTCGATAAATAGTATTTCATGGGTAACAGAAAAAAGTCTAGCAACTAATGACAAATCTAATCATTTTAATCACCATCACGGATTTAACCTAGCAGTCGAGACTGATACAACCGCATTCAACAACTCTCTAGTTTTTCCGCGGAGGGTGTACACGCACCCAACGTGCCAATTAGATGGTCCGAGTTTTTGGCGTCGAGTGTCCGGCCGGCGTTCTACCCGTCTTGAATATTCAAGGCCCGGGCAGAACCTTTCCGTGCTCAGGCCAATCTTTCGTCGCGTTCTTTTCTTGTTTCGTTTCTTTGTCGGCGTGACCCTCTAGGCATTTTGGTAAGCTACCAGCTCAGACTAGACAACTAGAAGAAAATAAAAAAAATGAAACCTTGGGTGTTTGGAAGTTAACGTGAGCTTAAGTTCGTATTTTTTGCAGTTATTATAGCAAAAAAATATATATATATTTGTGCAAAATAAATAAAATATAGCTTATACAAGCGTCGCAAGCTTTAATTTATTTGGGAGGGTAAGGACAGAGGGTGAAGGACACATGGAGCCCATCCCATCTTCCCTTAAAAAATAAATTAAAAATTATATCCTGTCAAATGAATAACAAAAATAATTGAATTGATTAATTCTGTAATTAATCTAAAAAAAAGTTACCGTAATCAGTTAAGCTGGTTGAGACAACGAGTCCCCCCCCCTCCCCCGTCCAACATCCCCCAGCCCACTAACGATGCCCGTGATTGTTACAATATATACGTTTAGTTTAATTTTTTGCACATAGTAATCTAAATATTCCTTGAATATGTGTCATGGGCCTGGTAGCATCTCACGTTCGCTACCACCCTACCGGGGATGGGGTTGAGGGGCTGCCCAAGACGCCGGTTTGAGGGGGCCGCTAAATAAAGCACCAAACTAAGCTAAGCGTAACAATCGTTCACTTTTTGATGCTAAGACGATTGACCCTTATCATTTGGCGCGAAAATGCAGAGCCATTGTTTCGCAATTCTATTTTCGAAAATGGTTCAAGAAAAGAAGTATGTTGATTAATTTATACTTTTTACATACACACCTCCTCTATAATTTTAATATTAATCAAAAATATCGAATAAATTGTTATTTTTCAATCGAAAACTGGTGGCGTCATAACAAAAAAAATAATAAAATGTAAAAATTAATAAACATCTATACTTTTTCTTAGAAGGGGTGTTGAAAATATTAAAATAAGAGTTTCACTCGTTCTCGAGAAAACTGATATTTCCAAACGTATGATTTTCCCGCAAGACCTGTCCAGTAGCTAGCAACATATACGGTTTCCGTGACCCATCTGTTCTTGTTGGCGCGGAAGGATACTTCGGTTGTGAAGCCACGCCACGACTTTATCCCTCCGACCCACCAACCCACAAAATAGGTTTTAGACCTGCATTCGACAGGGCCTTAACATGCAATTTGAAATATTGGTATAGCTTTTTGTTGTGGCTTAAATAGGCTAAAGTGACACTATAAAAAGTTATTTTACATCCGTCATCTTGGAAAATGGCAACCTAAAATTGCTCTTGACAATATCTCCCAAACCGTTCACTCTATCAAAGTGTTTGTCATAGTAAACAATAAATAGGAGAATATTGTCTATGAAACGTACAATCTCACAATGAAACATAAATAGGAGAACATTGTCTACGAAACGTACAATCTCACAGTGAAACATAAATAAGAGAACATTGTCTATGAAACGTACAATCTCACAATGAAACATAAATAGGAGAACATTGTCTACGAAACGTACAATGTCACAGTGAAACATAAATAAGAGAACATTGTCTACGAAACGTATAATCTCATAGTGAAACATAAATAGGAGAACATTGTCTACGAAACGTACAATCTCACAATGAAACATAAATAGGAGAACATTGTCTACGAAACGTACAATCTCACAGTGAAACATAAATAAGAGAACATTGTCTATGAAACGTACAATCTCACAATGAAACATAAATAGGAGAATATTGTCTACGAAACGTATAATGTCACAGTGAAACATAAATAAGAGAACATTGTCTACGAAACGTATAATCTCACAGTGAAACATAAATAGGAGAACATTGTCTACGAAACGTATAATCTCACAGTGAAACATAAATAAGAGAACATTGTCTATGAAACGTACAATCTCACAGTGAAACATAAATAAGAGAACATTGTCTATGAAACGTACAATCTCACAATGAAACATAAATAGGAGAATATTGTCTACGAAACGTATAATGTCACAGTGAAACATAAATAAGAGAACATTGTCTACGAAACGTATAATCTCACAGTGAAACATAAATAGGAGAACATTGTCTACGAAACGTATAATCTCACAGTGAAACCTTTGGAGTATGATAACCATGTGTAGTCTCTTCCTTCAGATTATCTTCCTATCACGCCCATTTCTCCTGGGCTACTTGCCATATTTTCGAGTTGTTAGGTTTGGGGATTATTTTCACATTTTTATAATGTTTCTTACTGTCCCCCGGTTATAGACGGGGGCGCCAAAAAACAATTCCGCTCGGGCGCAAAATTTACCTCGGGCCACCCTTGCACCCAGCCATAAGAAATCTCTTTACTATCTAATTTGAAGTAATTCATATTTATATTAATAAAATAAAGAGTTTGTCTGTCGTGATCATTGCGTGATATCTACCGCACCCGTAGATCTGAAATGTTAAATATTATTAACCCCTGTGCCCATACATGTGCATCCCAAAGAAGAATTTTAAAAATTTTAATAGATTTTTAATTAATTAAAAAACTTGTTGGGAGCAAGGCAGTAATTAAACTAGAAACATTTCTCCCGGGTAACGCCAGTTTCTTAAAATTAGTGAATAATAAAATTGGATGATCAAATCTCGTTATCCGTCTGATTGGTAATATAGATAGAGCTGATTCAATAGTTGTTGCGGTGTAACCATTGCATGACGTCATCTATTGTTGATTCCTGGCGCTCTGTGACTATTCAGAGGTTGACTTGTTAATGTGTGTTTCGTGTACTAATGTGGTGAATTGAAGACATCATAGAAACGGCGTGACCAGAATACATGGAAGACAATTTTTTTTTATTGAGGGCTGTGGTAAGAGGTGACATTTATTGGTGTTTTTTTAATCCAACCGCGTATCATTCACTACTGCCCGTTTGGGCTATACGCATATGTAATAAGGATGAGGGAGGTTGAATATAAAGAAAGTAAGGAAGTGAACCCACGTGGTGTGTGGAGAGAGATTGGAAAACCATTTAGGAAAAAACACCCTCATTACACCCGACCGGTGTTCGAACCCCGAACTACCACTCATCGGCAGTTTAGTCTATTGCAAGAGTGACACCTTAGACCACTCGACCACCGAAGTGGGCTATATTAATTTAATGTAGCGTCAATGAAGAAGGTAGAATTTATATGAGAGGTGCTCGTATTTGTGATGAGGCTTGGAAAATCGTTTAGTAAATAAATCTTCGCAGACTTAAAGTAGGATGATATTTCAACCCTGACCTTTCCATCACCTGACAAAGGGGTCATCCATAAATCACCTAACATCTGTTTCTTACCTTTTTTTCTTTTTACCCTCCCTTTTCCATTTAACATCAAGTATAAATTTAGTCTGACCTCTCCGTTTTATGTTCTTTTTCACATTAAGAGTGAAATTAATTATTTTATATTATGTTATTTTGTGACACTAAAAGAGGGACTCAGATTTAATACAACTCAGAATTAATTTTAAAACCTATAAGAATGTTAAAACAATATTTTATTAATTTTTATTTGTGAATAAAGATAATAATTTGTTTAACATAATCTAAGTATAAGATCTGTGTTATGTAACCCTGAGTTATAGCCACGCTCCCTCCCATGTAACACCATTTAGATAGAGTTTCTCCCTCCTCTCCTCTCAACAAAGTTAAGTGGTTTATGGATGATCCCGAACCAGACTAAGTGGTCTTGACAAACCAGTTGTATCAGAGAACAGTGTCTCGTTTTGGAATTTAAGCTTAAGTGTGGCGTAAAGGGAGGCTCCGTGAATAAAGCGATATAGGGGCGCATCTTTCACAGCAAGGAAATGTAAAGGGGAATTAAATTTCGATTAACTAATCTACAACACTATCAAGTTAATATTTTTTAGAACATCGACCAGAATTGTGCGAACCACTTGAAGTGATGGGATAATTTCCACCGTGTTCTATGCATTATTACATACCTAAACATATATATTCGTTAATCAAATTTTTTTATCATACGTTCAAGTCTTAACAGTAAAAAAAAACAAAAATCTTCCTCCCTTTATCCTAGTCAACCAATGTTACAATTGTTACCTTTGACCCACGAAATTCTCCAACTTCAAGGATATGACACTAGGTGATACTTCCACCAGCCGCCAATGTAATAAGAGACTCCAGACTCAAATAATAAAAACCGTCCGGGAAAGTAATAAGTCTTAAAGAAAAAGTTAACAAATTGTAAACGTCAGCAGTGGCTGCGTTAACAACTGGCTGTTTAGTATTCAAATGAGGCTGCATATAAAGCAGACCTGGACAATTGTTTTGACTTAAGTGCCGCATTAAGAATGTTTGAAATATGAGAACAGGCCACCAAATGAAATACGTTATTTCCGAAACACACAATTTATTATAAAATAATTAAATAGACAACATAAAAAGGGAAGTCAACAAACATAATAAATAAATGATTCACCAATAAAACAGATATGAATTACTTTTTTACATCTTTCATAATTTTGTTTAATATCAGATAGGTATGCGCTAAATGACTGTGATTTTACCTTATACTCTCTTATCTAATTTAGTTGCACTTTCTCTAAAAAAAACTTCCGCATTATTTAAATACAGAAGAAAGGAAGAATAATACCAGGCCAGGGATTTGAACCGAGGCCATTTGGTTTTACACGCCAACTGTTCTGCCAGGCAGACCCGAATTGCGCCAAATATTTGACCATCACTAAGGGTTCGAAGAAGGTTCACTCATCCCGAGCACAAATTGCGTTAACTGAAGTTAGATTACTTACTTGAAGCCCCAAGGAGAAGACGCGTTCTGTGATCTGATCGGCATTCAACCAGCCGATTCAAAACTGATGAGCTTCGCATATTACCTAACAGAAACAACCTGTAATCCCATTCAACCAGCCGATTCAAAAACTGATGAGCTTCGCATATTACCTAACAGAAACAACCTGTAATCCCATTCAACTCCTTATCCTTAACCCAACTTAACCTAACCTCTATTTTCTATTTTGAGCAAAATCATTATGGATTTAATTTTTACCCCGCAGCTCGTGTAACAGTATTACCAAGCTCGGATGAGTTGTTCCGCCATTCGTGTGAACCGTTCGCACCAATAGTGTTCGAGAAGGAAATGTTCAAAACACGGAAAAGAAAACCAAACAGAATTAATCATTCATCGATTAAAAAAAAAACTGAAAAATATTGGTTTTATAGTTGGCGCAATTCGGGTCTGGTCTTGGGAGGTACTTTTGGGTCCTTGACGCAATTCGGGTCCGGTCACTCTCTGAGCCAGTTAGATTGGCCCGCTCCGCCGACTAAGCTATCTATGATATTATTTTCACTGTTTAGTCTATATTATATAATTATACTACTATAAAGCCACATGGCTGACTCACTCATTGACATTAATGTTCACCCACTTGCAGATGAGCTAGAAACTAGAAATTGGTCAAACTTATAGCTTTTAGCCTGTAACCGATGGGAAAATTCCAAAAAGTTAAAATAATAAAAAATAAATTTAACCCCCGAAAAAAATTCAAAATGTCGGAGCAACTTTAAAGTCGGTGCGGACCTTTATTTATAGGTCTCTTGTGGCTAAACGGTAAGACCAATCAAAAAACGGCTCTGGAATTACATTAGTTTGCATCCACTTGCAAAGTAAACTCACAATGAGCAAAGTGAGTTGTCAGTATATGATTGAATATCACACTGTCAAGAGGGGAGGGAGGTCCAAGGTTTATTCTCTTCTCGGTTGTCATTTTTATATAGCTACACAGTAACTCCATCAAAATTTCATCTGAAAACCCATGTTTGTCTAATACTTATTAATGGCCACGCCTTCATATCCAATTGTTAATAACAATGGTGTTAAATGTAATATGTGAATCTAACACCTTTAGACCTCTCGTCTACCGCCTTGGGCTCCATAAAAGTGAGAGACTGAATAGCAAACACTCCTCTACACGTATTTATGGATTCCAGACTCACCTTGTGTGTCCGCACGACACGGTGTTAAATCATCTTCCCTTGGGACGAAAAATAATTTATAAACCTGCCAAAGGAAAAGGAAAATAATTAAAGAACGCCGATAGCTTTTACTGGAGCTAACCTCACCTCACGCAAATCTCGTTTACCTTGACAGCGACAAGGCTGGATGGAGATGTGCTCTTAAGGCTATGGCTCAGGGTTTCTTCTCGGGAAACTGACCTTTACGGTTGAATATTTATTAGATGGGATGATACTTTTAACAGTTTTAGAAGAAAGAATCTTAACAGTCAGGATTACCAACACAGCCATTTCTGGTGGGTAGATAGACGGGCACCAGTTTAGGGGAGTTTGGTTTGATTCTGGACGGTGCTGATGAAAATATTTACGATCTGTATACAAGCTCTTTCTTCTAACCAATTAGTATTTCTAAATATCCAGATGTTAGAGCTTCGTGTCGATAGATATGGCCTTGGGGTAAAGTGATCGCTACGGGACCCGATATTCTTGGATTCAAATTTAACTGAGGTTGACATTTTTTTATCTAGCAATAAAAATCCGTAGCCCAACTTCCTTCTGAGAAGAAGTAAATCTGTCGGTCCAGTGTCGGTTTTGGCATGTAACAGGACCCTGGAAGGTTTATTAAGTTACCTTTCCGTAAAAATTTGTTGGCCCTTTCGCGCCCACTCATAGAAAATGCAGCGTGGAAGGAAACTGGGAACCATAATACTGTCTGATCTCCCCTAGCACGGCACATGAGATTTCTACCAGATGGTGCAGACAGCACTAACCACCCGATGGAGGTATGGAGGCAATCACATCAAACCAATCGTCGAGTTGTAGACTTAAGAGCTGGGTGTGTAATAACTATTAATTATAAAGGACTAGGTTAAGTTAATTTGTAGCTCATTTGTTTTAAATATCTTTGTGTTTAGAAAGTGCAGGTGGAATACACCATTGAAATCTGAATTAAAAAACAAGTCTATAGTATAACTTTCGTCTAATGACGTACAACCCCACACTTTCCATACCTGTCAAAATAGCAATATTATAATGGTATGAATTATCATCCTCGTACTAGACTGGACTGGCAAAGACGGGGAGATCGGAATTAGAATTTCAGTCTGGTGTATTGAATAGGTTTTGTTCCTAAATTGTTTTCCAATCTCCCTCCAGGCAAATATAGGTACACTTCTTATAAAATCTTACCTTTCTCACTCTAGCCCATCAGCGCAGTTAAAATACGTATAACTCGAAAGGGTAGTAAGATACGGTGTTAAAAAAACATACAACACTGTTGTTCTTTTCATCGCCGCGTCTTACTAACCATCCAGAAAATATGCATTTTAATCTCGCTTGTGGGGTAGGGATGAGTATGGTATAATTTAGAGGAAAATTGCTCGCATTTGCATGTCAGGGGAGTAGGAAACTAAATAGGAAATACTACCCTCAGTTTACTAACGGCGGGATTCAAACCTGACCTCCCTGTTTCCGACAAACCAGACATTTAGCCTACGTGACCCTCCGATGCGAGTGTATTTGTTAATTTGTTAATTATAATTATACTATTTAATTATAATTAAATAGTTAACATAATACAGGGCTGATTCGCACCTGAGAAAACCACCAAAATCAAGGAATTTGATGTGATAGTTTAAATTTTTACGATAATTTTTACGATAATTTTTGAAATATGAATTAGAAAAGCACTGAAAGATTCGTCTTTAATGATTCTCGTGTTAATAATTAAATATAAAAAGGTGAGCATTTTTATAGTTTGTTATTTATTGTATTGCAAAAAATCATTAAATATCCAATTTTTCAAATCTATACCACAGATTTCTTACAAATGGACATATCTGACGGCTAGAAATTGTTACTAGATTTTATTTCACGTATTCTTGCGTTAAACCATGTTATCTGCAGCTTTAACTTTTGATAGATATTATGAGATAACATTAATAAAATTTTGGAATGTTATCACTGTTGACCGCAAAAAATATGTTTATATATATTTTTAAAGATGTTTCTAATGTCAATTTGTAAAAAATTAATCAAAGTATTCCACCTTTTAATAATTATATTATATATTTAGCACCGCGTCTTACTACCCGTTCGGGTTATACGCTTTAAGTACTAATTACTCTAATGGATTAGGAATTGGGAAGGTTGAATTAGATGAAGTGAACCCGCATTTGCGTGGAGGGAGAGTGGAAAATCATTTAGGAAAAACCGCCCCCAGTTCACCCGACCGAGATTCGAACCTCGATCTCCCCGTCCTCAGCAGTCGAGCATCAACATGACAAGCGCGTTAGCCAACTACGTCACCGAGGCGGGTCTTTTAATAATTACTATTAACTCTTTTAAATGATATAATTGCGTTTAAACAACCTCTTAACCCCCCTTTTTAATGTAAAAATAAATGTATTTAATAAAGTGTTGACTTGAGGTTATTTTCCTAGTTGTGTCTGTGACTAGCGGCCTACTGCGGACCGTAGTTGTTAGTTTGGTTGTCATGGTAACAAGCAGCAGCAGGAGAGGGGAAGGGAGTGGGAGAAAGAAGTGAGAAGGAGAGAGATTTCGCCGTGTCGGTACAGAGATCTCACAACATCCCGCCCGGGCAAAGGAACGTGAGGGCGCGGCGCCCAATACTGCGGGCCCATTTCACTGGGAGCATTTGACCCGTTTACCCGGCGGTAAAACCTTTTATTTCCGATAACATCCGAGCTTATATTGTGGTGTCAAATTAACGGTGCGGAAATTTCCGCAGGACGGATCTTTCGAAGCGAGTGTTAAGATGATTTCCACATGTGTTCTACAAATTTCGAACGCATTGGGTTGTTTTAAATCTGAATTATTCAAGATGTAATATATTTATTGCATTCGCTTGAAAGTGACTTTTTTTTTAAACGTTAACAAGTTTTTTTAAAGTGTGTATCAGAATCGTTAACAAAAAAACATAAGACGTTGCGCATTTATTAAACATTAAACAAAGCATCATTTCACATCAATTTATTTTTCTAAAAAGATATATATATATAAGAAAACCTTAGCAAATGTTTATTCTGCACAGTGAAAAGTTTTTAGAGTGAAATGTTTGAACGCGCCTGGATAATACTACTCACGCATCACCTCTAATTTTCTATCTTGAAAATTATTATAGCTAGTTGGATATATTTTATTGAGCTGTTATACAAGTGAAGTTTTAATACGGTTAACTAGAGAGAGAAATTGCTGGTAACAAACTAAAATTGTTTTAAACCAACACTTTACCCCAAAAACTTAAGATAATACTCACCTATTTAACTACTGATAAATTAACTGGTGATGCTAGTGTGAAATAAATGGTTGTGAACAATATTATTAATATTTTGACTTAATATATGCATATTATAGTAAATTGCTATTTATTTATGTATGTATATGAGCTTCTATTTCATTAAAAGTGTGAAATTACGAAGCTACTTCAACCAAAGCAATACTCTAAACTCTATAAAGTAAAATTAACTCAAATGTACTCATTTTTTCAGTCTCCAAGTTGTGAGTTGCGTTGAAACTTCACTTTGTTTTTCGGATTTAAGATTGCCAAACATTTATAATATAAAAATTATGTTATTGTTTGAAAGTCAAATACTATAACTTACCACGTATCAATGAAATATCTTACATAATTAATCCTATCTGGTCAAAGTTGTGTTTATTGTGATATATATTAATAGAAAATTTGATACTTTATATTTTATTTTCAAAAAGTGATCATATGGTTATAATGTAAAAATAAAAAATTGTGCTTAACGCCGTTTAAAATGATGGCTCGCAACAGTGGCGCGCGCAATTTAAGCACGTGTTGCAACAAATCTGACTGTTGTAACAATATTAACAATAGAAACCGAAGCAACAATAGCAACGGCGAGCCACCCCCTGTGTACTTTGACGAGTCTATTCTTCACCGCATAGCATTCACCGTCTGGCATACAGCCCTGCATTTGGAGAGCGAGCAGGTTCGGATCATTCGAAAACTTGGAGCTGTGCTTTTTTTTAAAATGTTTAATACCTTACCTATTTTTTAATGTTTGACACACTCTATTTTTTAATATCTGATACTTTCCCTATTTTTAATGTTTAACACGTTCCCTATTTTTTAATGTTTGATACTTACCCTATTTTTTAATGTTTGATACTTTCCCTATTTTTTAATGTTTGACACTTACCCTATTTTTTAATGTCTGATACTATCCCTATTTTTTAATGTTTGACACACTATCCTTATTTTTTATGTTTATACTTTCCTTTTTTAATGTTTGATACTTTCCCTATTTTTAATGTTTGACACTTTCCCTATTTTTTAATGTCTGGTACTTTCCCTCTTTCTTTTTTTAATGTTTGATATTTTACCTATTTTTAATATTTGATACTTTCCCTCTTTTTTAATATTTGATTTTTTCCCTATTTTTTAATGTTTGACGCTTTCCCTATTTTTTAATGTTTAATACTTCCCCTATTTTTTCCTCCTTAGTCATATTTTGGTTTTCATTATCGCAATGCATTTTCTCATCCTACCTGCATTTTCAGGTTTATTCCAATCTATTAGTACATTTTTTTGTATTTCTCTATTATTTGTAAATCTCATCTTATATTAAGTATTTAACAAGTAGTTTGGTGGTTCGAACATATTTCTTTATTCAAAAGTATTTTTAAAAGGTCACTGGAAATAGTAATAGGCCTACTTTAATTAAATAAAATCATTCCTTGACAAAATAATATGTCGTAATTAGGTTTTGTTAGACTGATATAAATTAATTAAATTTGTTAAGTGAAACAATGTTGTGATAATGAATACAAGGAAGGTATTTTTTAATATTTGACTATCAAATCTATTTAAAGCACACTGAAATTGATTTGTTCCCCAATCTCAACATTTGTATGGTAAACTTTAG
>CABEEJ010009728.1:0-17147 GCA_901482245.1 Timema douglasi
ACCACTGATTTACTTTTGAACTTTTGCTACCGAAATCAATCACCTTGGATATAACAAAGACACGACAAACATTACATTACAAGTCTATTAAACGCAACTGAACAAAATACTAAAAACAAAGAAGACAACAACGCGCATGCGCAACAACACAAGAGGCTAGAAACAAAACAACAACTACATATGTCTCATCATATTCAAGAACTAAATAATGTCAACAGAAACGTTCCAGATTTCTATGAATATGTTGAAATGGATTCGTGTTCAAACTACCCACAAATGCATCGTTAGACACCATAGTGAATAAAACAATTTTAGGAATAACCCCTTGGATAACATTGCTTAGGCTCACAGACTTGGATCCTTTGGGTATGGTCACAGACTTGACATCCACCCGATTGATATGGTATTGGGCCGGCTTTCTTAATAGTGTCTTTTCTATAGCGAGTGAAATAGTCGGCGACACATCCACGTGTTTCACAATGAGGGTGGCGTCTAAAATTTTCAACCGGACGTCGGTGTTTAAATTATCCGCGTCTGTGAGCAGATAAAACTCTCTTTTGTTGCGAATAACTTTAACGCGCAACGATACATTTTTCAATAGCAATTGTGAAATATTAAATATGTCGGAGTGTAAACGTCCCACCAACTTGACCGGATGTTTTAACAAGTCTAATCTCGTGGCAAAGCCTTTGTTATCTGTGGATGCAGCGAGTTCACCGTTAGTGGCAGGGGTATCCAAAAACCACATACCATTCACCAGGTGGGTTCCAGAGGCGTCTCTTCCGTAATTAGTTAAAGTCTTTAAATAAGTTCTGTAGGCATAGTTGTCTATAGAGGTTGTAATAGGTGTTTCGTTGAGAGAGATATTGATTTGACTAAATAGAGAATGTATCAAGTTGTTGACGCATCCGATTTTATGGTCGGCTGCGACCGGTATCCCGTCCCCTTTCACCAGTTGAATACGAAGATATAATTTAATCGAAGAGAGGTCGCGAAAGTGCTCGCCATCTCCGGGACAGAAGAACTCTAACTGAGCGTCATTGTCCACGGAAGTGATGGATTTGTATTCGACCACTTTATTATTTTTAATTACCGTTTGAATGCATTTTTCGTCGAAAACATAAGTTCTGTTTTTGAACACTCCATAAGTAATCGAAAATATCCTTTTTTAGCTCTCTTGTTCCCTCTTGCTCTTGCGCCCACTTTCGAATGAAGTCGTTTACGCTTTTTTACCCTTTTTAAGCCACGTCCCTCGACAGCCTGAGTGACGCGTTTTTTTAACTATATCACCAACTTTTTGGTTGGTTTCGCGTGTCACTATAATGGCCAGAATGTGCGAACCGGTTTGTAACGCTTGTTTTCCCACGATTTTTCCCCCCTCATAAACAATGGTTTGACAAATCAAAATAGTCTGCCCAAAAACAATCCGAGGCCACGGCCTCTTTGCATTTTATATTTGGCGTGATAGACGGGACTGATGTTTTCTCTCTCTCCCTCCATTGTTAATACTAAGTCAAATTACTATCCCCCATATCTATTTATCTAGTTTTTTCTCTCTAAAATGTAAAACCGCTACAGTGGGCACAGAACCCGATTGAAAATTCACTCGTTCGCCAAACTTTGTGTATAAGCCTATACTTATAGAGTCAAAATTACTTTTCTCAACGGGAAAATAGAATATAGGAAAGAACACGTGATGTACGGTGGCGAAGGGTGGTACTATATGATTCTAATCCATCTCACATATGAGTCACCTATCAACTGTTGTCCTATAATGTCTGTGTACACAAAGACAGGCTCCGTTTCGATTGAACTAGAGCCGGGCGGTTTACGATTAGGTCGCAAAAAGACACACTTAATATCCTCGCTCATTAAATCCCTCATATGTGAATTAACCGCATTAATGACTCTATGTTGGGTAGTCTGTTTCGAGTGATCGTAATTAAGTCTCCGATACCCACATAGAGACGAACTGGAAATTCTATTTTAAATTTTCTTTTCGCCACCGTAAATGAAATTGTGTTTTTGAATCGTGTAGTTATGGGTGACTTGTCGGCCGTTCATGCACCCTTTTGTTTTTTAATCTCATTTAATATTGTTCGATCGCGAAGAATGTACCATTGAAATTCAGTTATTAGAACCTATAGATCACATTTATCACTTAATGATCTCTTAATTTTATTATAAAGCTCCTTAAAGGAGGAGAAATCTTGTTGAGGAAACGAAATACGACCCACTTGGGTCACCACAACGTTTGCCGTCAATTCTTGGTCCTTGGATAAAATGTTATCTTCGAGACATTCAAAACCAACAGGATAGGATAATTCGGCTACCCCACCTCCCACCGGTCGTGTTCTAGCCGTATGGACTGTGCCAATTTTGTAGTATAGTAAGAGAGTGTATTATTTTCGTAATAATTAGGCGCTCGAATCCTAAATAGTGCTACATAAAACTGACTCATATTTGTTTAATGCTAGACGCAGGTACCCAGCTGTTAAAAGAACTGTCGTATCCTTTCCACTTGACTAGATGATGTTGAATGACCTTAATCCGCTTACTCTGTACAATTTTATCTATTTGAAAAATCATTTGACGACGCACGCGAACTAGTTCGTAGTTATAAAAATGTCCCTCAATGAGACGTCCCTGGAGATCCTGTAACGAATAGACCGGTTGAGGAAGTCTAGGAATTACTTTAACTATAGTAAATATTTCTCGTGTAAAATTAGACCTGGTATCCTCTGTCAAAAATATTTTTTTTCTTTACTTATGCGCACATGATCGCCCATCTTGAACACAATTTTCCCAACTTTAATTTTATCCCACTGCTTTCGGAGACGTAAGAGTATTTTAAGGACGTGAATAGGCTTGACTGACGCTGGAGCCATTCCTATAGTCGAATGAACACTAGCGTTGTAATTTTGAACTAGACTTGCCCAGTACATGGATGTAGTTGTGAGTGTTGAATGCGGTGAAATATTTCCTCATTTTAGCCTTCAGCGTGCGATTAAAACGTTCCACGACTGCCCCCTTTATGTCTGGATTATGCAAATGATAGAAATGAACTCCCGCTTGTTTCAAAAAGGTTCTAAATTTAGAATTTAAAAATTCCCTACCCTTGTCTGACTGAATCGAAAGGGGGCGTATTCCTTTAAAAATTTGTTTTATAGCCACGGTGATGTCTGTACCTGATTTTGTTTTAAGCGTTATAGACCACGCGTACATTGAAAATACGTCAATAATATTCAGTAGATAGTTGAAGCCTTTGTTGTCCTTTTTTAAAGCTCTCATATCTACTAAATCTATTTCCCACACGTCGTCGATATTACCCACTCTGTACGGGTTGCGTGGAAACCTTTTTCTTAAACTGCGGTGAAGAGTATACGTGTCCTGCCCAGTTAACCATTAATCTACTTTTATTTTATCTACTCGACTAGCCTTTTGAAGAATTACGGCGGACGAAAACGCCGACGGCCGCGGGAGATTGTAATATAATTTTTTAACGCGGTGGTCATCTTAGCGTGCTCCAACGAAGTCTTGCTGGAAACAATTTCGAAATGATTGTTTTATATTTCAAACCTCTATTGGACGTTATTTTCGCGTCCGGATCAAAGCTTTGACGATGAGCACTCGTGACGATTAATATGTCTTTATATTTTTTTAAATTACTCTCTGTAGTTATATCTTTATTTACGTTTCTTTTCGGCAACAACTCCCAAAGTCCTTGTGTACCCTTATAGTGTGTGTTGCCTAGGTAGATATCATTATCCTCTACGGTAAAACTCGAGTTTCCAATTTTAAAGTTGTCCCCCTCTTTCCTAATTCCAAATACAGGGTCTGTAGACATTCTCCTATGTACGTACGGTGATAAATATTTCCCGGATATGCTGCCAAACAGGTTGGAGGAACCTTTTTCGATTTCATCAGACTCTGATCTAGGCACAAAATATGATTCCCCCTCCACCCACTCCTCGTTCTCTTTCTCTGTCGAATATCTAACAGGTGTGCTTTCGTACTTCACCTCATCTGAAAGAAATCGAGGTGGAACCGGTTGTCTCCTAACTAAAGGTCGTTTTATTTTTACTTTTCGATTACTTCGTGCAAGGTCGACCGGCCTACGTTTTAATACTGAGGGCCCCACGATGGGTATAATTATTTGTTGTCTCGCTCTCTCCCTGTTGGTTAAATATCTCTGTTGAAGCTTTCTAAAACTAACCAATATTTGATAATCGTCTTTTTTTTTCTAGATTTCTTATTGAGAATATTTTTCATCTGTACAAAGTCGGAAGACTTGTCATCGCGTTAATCACGAAAAAGCTCGGGCGCCACGAGAAGTATCTGTTTAAGTTGTGTCATATTATTTAACTAAGGCTCCAACAAGAGCGGAAAGAATAGCCGGTAGAATTATGCTTAGAAATCCCCCCGATTGAACGGCAATATTTCTTTTTCTCTTCAATGAAACACCCGTACTGGCAAATTTTCGCATACAATTTTTATACTTTATCAATTTGTGCTTATCTCTTTTACTAATTTTAATATTATTGTTTAATGTGTTTAGAGCACATTCGTCGAGTGTTGTTATAACCTTCGGACTTCAAGACTAGCTTTACGCAATTTTGGATTAGCAGTTTTAAACACCGACAGTACGTGTCTATTTTTCTTGACTAGTTTCATCTAGTAGTCTAGTGGGGAAAAACACTTTACAAGTAGTGTCGAATATGTACGTTTTGAAGCGCAGGCATTCGTCCGCGTTCTGACTCAGATCGAAGAATAAATATCCGTGAGGTGGTCCGGTCGCTTTCCTATAGATTCTTTGTATTTCGGATGGATTATCCGGATAAACTCGCCTAGCTAGATAGTTTATCTGTGTTTTATCGCTTGGGTTCTTAAACACCACAATGTATTTAGCGTTCAGCGAGATGTCTTGACATTTACTCCCCTGATAGAAAAGATTTTGTGTGATTAGAACAACCAATAGGTTTCTATGGAGACTACCCTTAGTAAAAAGATCGCTCACTTTGTTCGAATAGGCTTCGTTCATTAAATCGTCCAACACGACGAGTTGAGGTGCACCCTTTATTTTAACAATCATAATTGTCCGGTACACCTTTGTGTAGTGTGACGTGACTAGATATTCGCAATGGAATAGAAGTGTTCTCGCTGAAACACCATAGAATTCTATCAAATTTATCCACACTGCACACCTGTTTTAAATTTAAAAGAATATTCTCTACAAAAGTAGCTTTCCCGCAATTAGATGGTCGCGCTAATATCAGTGTGAAAGGGTGAACAAACACAGACATCGATGTGCACTCGTCTAGTGCCGCTTTAAAACTAAAAAATAAAAATCAACATTTGTATATTTATAGCGGTGGTGGTGCCGACGAACCATTCCCGAATAAATTTCACATTAGAAAGGGTGCAAATTGAATTAAATTTTTTATACTTAAGACCGAAAAATTTATCAATTTTTTTGTCGTTCAAATGTTTTAGCGCAGGACATCCTAAGTTTAATATATCGATAGAATTTTTTTTAATCCCAAGTATTTCCATAATAATTTTTTTCTTTTCGTCCCACTTAAATTATAGAAGAGTCCGAAGTCGCCGTTTTCAAAAGGGAATTAAATTGATTGGCGGTCATATCACCATCGTCCCATTGCAGACCATGATGATTATGTGTGAGCCAATCACACTGTTTTAAAACATGACGCGGTAATTTCTAAAAGGAATAGGGGGACTTAAATGTCAAGTGGTATATCACCCTCCCACACATAGACAAAATACTGCATTCTTTTATAATGAAGTTATTGTCACCATCTTTGAATCCCTGAACATCTACAATTACATTAGACATGGCTGGATGATGAACAAAAACTGTAAAAAAAAGAAAAAGAAAAAAGTCAGTATCTAAAGTGTAAAAAAAACAGTCACGTACATAGATATAACACCCAGTTGCTCTTTTTTTTGTCTATGAAGATGGTGATGCTAGACATTGTTGACAATTTTTCTTAATAGACGGCGGTCCATAAATTTGTGTTATCCCCTTATTATAATGTTCCAAACAATATTTGTAATCTTTCAATTCATGCTGCGCATAGGGTGAGAGTAAAGTCCAAGTGCGGTTGATATCGCTACAGGCGTATACTTTAATAAATTCTGTAGGTAAATTATTTAACTCTTCGGCAAACATCAGACACAAATACTTCTTCATAGAGTACGTGAGAATGGACGCGTTGATTTTATCCATTATATTAAATTACAATGACCTGTGACTCGATCTTTTATAGTGGTGTCGCTCGATCCAAATCCTCCCTTCCCTCTCTCAGTGTTTGATAGTGAATCAGTGATTTCAACTCTAGGGTAATCAATTTTCACGCATAGGCCTACTAGTTGAGCAATTTTATCTCCCCTTTTAATTCTAAAAACAGTGTCACCGTGATTAATGAGTAATACGCAAATATTACCACTATAGTCTTCGTCTATAACCCCGGCCAAAAAATCTTTCCCGTGGTGAAGAGCCAGACTAGATCGTGGAGATATTCTACCGTACGTTCCTGTTGGTGATATAATAGAAATATTTATTTTTACTAAGCGCCTTCACGAAGGTTTTATGCTGCATTTGTACGGATTTTTCAAGTCTAGACCTGCAGAGTGTGTTGTGGCTCTAGTCGGTGAAAAGGAGTTTCTATTTATCTTTTTGTACTTTAATAAGGATTACACTAGAATCAGAGAAAGAAGAAAAATATATACGCATAAGTTTATTGATATGTCAGCCTAGTTATTCGATATCATCCATTAGTCGTCTTGTCATGTCAATATATATTTGATCAAACACCTGATAATTTCTATACCACGTGTTAACCTGTACACAAATAGGGGCACCGTCTGTCGGACAGAAGTCATTAAAGCACCTGCTTTCACATTTGTGTAATGATAGCTTTTTTTACACCTGTTTCTGTGTGTGGTAGTACCACAGTAGTGAGGTCAACGTCTAGTCTTAATAATCTTAATATTATATCATCATCGAATTCTTCATATATTGTCATAGAATTTGTGTTAGTTCTACAGTGTTTAAAAGGGGAACATGTACAAACACGACTTCATTTTATAATATTTTCAATAACTGGACGATTATTTCTCCGAATTTGCAATTTGCGTAGACGAGCACATTCCAAACGAATATTCTCGATACTCGCATCAGTCACTAGAAATCAGAGAGAAACAAAATTATGATCAACTATAACTGTAGGGTACGGATGTGTTGTTATTTAACCTTCTACGTTTAGTGAATACAATATTATAGTTTTTTCTCGCCATCTCGGAGACGACGACGGGACCTCTTTTTCTTTTAATTTTTCTTGGGTTGGTCACATGTACGTGGTCCATAATGTCTTTTAAAATCAAGTCTTTAATAGTCGTAAAGTTTACAATCTTTGTGTTTTCATAGTTTAGTGTTATACCCTTGACCTTGGTGGTGGAACTATATTCGTTCGTCACGGGAACAAACACATTTTAAGAATAACTTTTCGGTCCACCGGAAACAAACTCTGTAATGTACGCGCTCTCAGAGTAAGCTATCAGTTCGTTTGTCATATCGCCCAAATTGTCACCTGTCGGTATCGTGTACGTGTCTGTTGGTCTTATCACACTGATAATAGAGTCCGTGTCACAGTAAAGAGAAGAACCGCCCAAGTGCCTGAGAAATGAATATAATTGCATACGTGCACCGGTGGTCACGTACAAGGCTATAGGCACATTGATAGTGTCAAGAGGGAGTAAGGCTTCGTCACGGTATATCCATGAGACGCAAGCAACCTCGTCATTGGGAAAAATAATGTTGCGAACCTCTGTGCCGGGGGTGTTGAGTGGGGAGAAAAAGTATTTTGGTTTGTTCACTATGGTGGTCTGCGTCTTGTTCTCGTTGAGTGCGAATCGTCCCCAGAAAGAGTTTAAACACAATTTGGCGAGTGCTCGCTTTCCTGGATTTTTAACATTTTCGTTTTTATCCAGCACTATTCCTTCTGTTTTGTAATACTCGCTAGCGTAATTGTCTTTGTCCGCGTCTGTTTTTACCCATCCAGGGTATCTAGACGCCTCCTGTTTGATCTTGAGGAACTTGTTAATATACTCTACAAACAGTCCCCCTTCATTGGTCTGAGGATCAAACTGGGTAATTTTAAATTCACAAAATTCGTGTACTCTAACCATCTTGTAGCCCATTTCTAGCGCTAGTCGAACCTCGTCCACTATTCATGTGCCTGTAATAATCCTGTCAGAGTCGGTGTGTGAACAATCCCCTTGGTTCATCTCGTTTGCACAAGAGGAGCATAAACAAAACATTAATTTTGATTGTGTCTTGTAGGGCAATACAGGGTGATACAAATTTCTTGGAGGTAATACAGTACATTTAATCATACCCTCTCGATCTACAATGTCGTCAGGACAGTCGTCGCCTACAAAAATATTTATAGAATGGCATACAGGAAATTTAAAATATTTGCATAGCCATGGGTATAGATTGCAAACATATAGATATCCTATTTTCTCGTCAGGGTTAGTCTTATAATGTAGAGTCATAGATTAACAACGTCCCCCATATAGTGCATCACGTGGAGTGAGTGGGGCAGTTTGAATCATAAGATGAGTGTTTAACTCTAGATCTAGTTCTGTGTTTTCAATCAGTATTTTATCAAAGTCGCATTCTTTCATAGTTGTAACAGTGTACCCTGCGGCTCTAAAGGATCGATCTCTCAACAGAGTGCACTCCTATCGTTCGGCGAGCGTCTCTTTCGTCCCTGTTATAGTGACATCACGCTTTGAAAGACATGTACACCCGTGAAAGAAACAACCATCAAGCTCAAAATCTCCCTCTTCGACTCACATTAACCGTCCACTTTCCTGCCTAGAATTTCTATCTCACGTCCGTTGAAGGCATGTTGTATGTGGATATCGGGGCGGGTTTTCTGCAGATAGACTAACCATTTTATGGATTTCACAGACTGTCTGTCACCGCACCTGTATCCTCCTTTGGGCAGGATGGCTATCGTATCGGGGGCTAAGAACAGTTTTCTAAATAAACGGTTGCACGCCAACGAGATGGTGATCGAATTCCCTAACCACGTCCATCGAACCTAAATTTAGAAATAGATCACGAAATGTACGGTAGCCCATGCGTAATACATTTACGTCATCTATACAATATGCCTACAACTCTGACTTGTTATCAAATATATACCCCTGCGCTAGCTTCTCAGCGTGCCATACCATAAAGTCATTTCTCTCATTCAGTTTCATATAATCCACTCCAAACATTTCGGGACCGGGCATCTCACCGATATAATTTAAATTGTCTTCTGTATTACACAGATAAGGGTAGTGTAATTTTTTACAGTCTAGTCCAAACACCTTTGGAATATGTCTCAGTGGTATAGGTAGGAAACTTAGACTATCTTTGAATTGTATGTGGTCCATCGTCATGAAGAGTACTTTAGTTCCGTCCGCGATGATTTGGGGGGTGCAATTTAGCGATAGAAACCTATTTAGGATAAATATAGCGTCAAAGCCACGTGAGTTGTGCGCAAGACAAACAATCTTATTGGCAAACGGCCTCGGTCATCTCAGATATTCGATAAAGCCGTCTACCGGATTCTCCCAAAAGGAATGAGATCGTTTCCCACATTGTTCACAATGCTCGTCCATATTATCGTTAAATTCATATTGCACCCAATAGTGTTGTACGTGAAGAAAATTCGGTTCGTGGATAAAACAGTCGTCGGTTATAGTGCGATCTTTTCTAGTCTCAAAATCATAAAAGACCATTATATATTTATCATTGAGCTCCTTTCTACTCAACGTCTGAATGTAACATCGATGAGGGTTTTCTTTATTCTGTTTGCACGTCGCGCAGTAGAATTTAAAACATTCGTGATTACTTCCATTTGTTTTATAACAGGTAATTCACACCCGTCTTAAATAACAAACGGTTTTCTTACCGTCAATTTTATTCGATTTATAGCTAGTGAAACAAGTGCCAGAACTAAAGAATCTGTTACAATCACTGCAATACACTTTTTCGCTTGTATACAAACACGGAGGTATGGACATACATTGGTGGCAAGTACTCTTACATGAATGTCTTGTACCTCTTTTAAAGCCGGTATTACATCCGTCGCAAACGTATTCAACCGAAAAAGCAGCTGCAATATTGATAATTACGTTGAAGTGATGATTGACTTCATCGAACAATAGGTTAATGTACCTAGTCGAAGATGAAACCCCCTCGTACAACAACCCGTTGATCATATAGAGGGTATTGTAGACGCGTATTTTATATTGGTCACGGAAATAACTTTGAAATGTATCGAGATGTTCGCACCCCCCTCCCTCGGATAAATCTATCCGGGTTTTTGCGAGAAGATCATCTACCGCATTGTTAATTTTACGCCCCTGAATATATGATTTATAATTAATATCATTAGTGATTTTGGCTATCGCTATTACTATAGCGTGAGCCAATCAAATCGTTAATGATTTAACAACGACTATGCTTCTTTTATGGTGACTCAGATAATCGTTTGTAAGGCACCTTCTTTTTAATGCTGTCTTACCGTTGCCGATAATCATTTTGATATGATTAACTCTAATTATCAATACATCGGCTATACCAAATTTGGCGTTACTCTGAATAACTTTTGTCAATGTATTTATAATTGTGTTCACATCAATTTGATCACATCTACGGTACGAAACCCCGACCGGTTTGTCCAGGTTATTCTCCGTGTTCGTGATAGTGAATCCAATTAAATCGTAAGTTGCCGTAGCTCTAAGCAAATATGCCAATAGACTAGAGAAACACGTCGTTAGGTATTGCATCGGACTCACGTTCGCAATCAGAGGCTTGAATCGAACTAAAATATCCCTACCTAACGTGTTGAACCGACTATACGTACGTCCTGTCTCTCTTATTATGGTAAATGAGTCGTCAATGTTTGTACGGGGGGCATAGTCAAAAATGTGATTTCGTTGTCTGTTAATGTCTGACGTAGAGGGTCTAGCATTGTCGATNTACGGGGGGCATAGTCAAAAATGTGATTTCGTTGTCTGTTAATGTCTGACGTAGAGGGTCTAGCATTGTCGATAGATTCGTCAGTTTTAAATGTTTGTTCCTTAGACACTAAAAAAATAGAGAAATTATTAAATATCAGTTTAAATAATAGATTAAACACTACTTTGTATAAAGAAATAATAATAAAATTTTACTTACTTTAGCCAAAAGACGAGAGCTCAATGTTTTGTTACGCGTGACAGCTTCTTTTTACTCGGCAAGGAAGTATAGAAGTGATAATCTACTAGAAATAAATTCTCCTTTTATATTCTTCGACTCAATGTTTGGCTTCTAGAAGGTTTTTTCGTTACTTTATGTAACCTTATGACGCAACTTATCTTGTTGTTTACGAGATTAGATAGGTAGACGTTGTTCACCTTGATCTTATTTGTTAGAAATTATCTTGTCCAAACTCACGCGCAAATGTTTGCAATACGTTTAAATACGATAGACATCGCTAACATGGAATCAGTCAAAGACTTGTGCTTTAACAAACCTCTTCAAGCGTTCAAGCGTCGCCATATTGAACGTCAAACTAGGACTAGTGTTACGGGCCGTTCTTATTTTGATAAAGTTAGCAAGAGAGGACGTCGCGGTTTTTGTAATTGCTGTAAAGGACATTTTAAATCACTTATTGGTGATATATCAATTTTGGAAGCGTACTCTGATGGAGATAGATGCGTATAGCTCGGAACAACTGATTGTTTTAATAATTACACATTTGTATTAGAGATTTTAAAAGATTACTGCGTCGAACGCACGATACATTATTGTAGTTCCGGTTGTTTTGCTCACTTTAAAAAATCATACGCTTGTGGGGAGGAACGCTCGTAGTAAAGTTATTTGTGATTGGTTCTGGATACATAAAAAGTGGCTACGGAACTGGAAAGACGCAGCCCTAGATTTCGATCAAGCCGTCACAGACTCACCCACGATTGAGCAACCTACTAGCTAAGTGAACTAAAAGTCTTCAGGGTCATCCCAAGTAACCATCACACGGACAATCGAGGTAATATAACGTTTAAAAAAAATTTTTTTTTTACATATTTGAAATTCTCTAAAATATATTTTTAAAACCTACTTTTGTACTATCTTTTTTTTAGGATATGGATACGTTTATAAAAGAATTTAATGCAGCCAAGTCGGAGACAACATATATTTCCCTCAGAAATTTGGTCGAAAACACAAGATTAAAAATTATATCTTTTGACGAACAAGACACCAAGTTTGGAAGAGGAATTTACGTGAAGGCTATTTTAAACGATAGCCCCGTATAGTTTTTTCTTCCGAAAAAATTTTCACGGATATGTACAAAAGAAACAATTGATATGATCAATAAATATCCTTCAAAATTTACATTGATTTATTAGGGGATGGGGGTAGATAAGTCTATTAAGATTAGGTTGGCTGAAATTTAACTATCCGTTAGATTTAAATTCACAACTGATTAGTTGAAAGTCATTTTAAATACTATATATTCTTTAATTATGATATGTGACTAATAAAAGTTAAATTAATGTCTATCCTTCATAATTGTTTTACTTATCACTATAGCATATTTATGAAATTAGAAATTAAAACATCTTAAATAGTATGTATTCTTTGATTATAATATGTGACTAATTTTAAGTATCAGTATAACATATCTATGAAATTAAAAATTAAAATAAATTTTAATCATGTATGTATGTTGTTTAATAAAGCCATCCTCTATGTAGTTATTCTCAAAATAAAGTTTTCATAGACTGATGAACATGTTTGCAAATCTAGTCTATTTATTTCAATTATTATAATTTTATATATAAATATCATTATACTAAACATTTAAACTGATTACAGTCAGAGGTGGATTTTCTACAAATAATATTTATAAATTATTGTATTTAAAAACGTAGATAAATTTTTTTAAGGATATGGACACGTTTATAAAAGAATTCAATACCACCAAGTCGGAGACAACATATATTTCACTCAGAAATTTGGTGGAAAACACAACTTTTAAAAATTATAGCAGGACACTGAATTTGGAAGAGGGATTTACGTGAAGACTATTTTAAATGATAGCCTCGTATGTTTCTTTCTTCCGAAAAAGTTTTCGCGGATATATACAAATGAACAAATCGATATGGTCAATAAATATCCTTCAAAATTTGCATTGATTTATGAGGGCATGGGGTGGATAATTCTATTAAGATTAGGTTGGCTGAAATTTAATCATCCGGTATAGTTAAATTCACAACTGATTATGATATAAAAGTATTTATTAATGTTTATCCTTCATAAATGTTTTATGTATCACTATAACAAATCTATGAAATTAGAAATTAATTTAAATTTTAATCGTGTATGTTGTTTAATAAAGCCATCCTCTGTGTATTTATTAATTTTTATAAGAATGTATTCTCAAGATAAAATTTTCATATCTGATAAACATGTTTGCATATCTAGTTTATTTATTTCAATTATTTTAATTTGATATATAAATATCATTAAACTAAACATTTAAACAGAGGTGGATTTTCTACAAATCATATTGATTAATTATTGTATTTAAAAAATATCTTAAAGAACTTACAATAAATTTTAATCATGTATGCTGTTAATTTTTGTAAGAATGAATTCTCAAAATAAAATTTTCATAGCTGATAAACATGATTGAAAATCTAGTCTATTTATTTCAATTATTTTAATTTTATATATAAATATCATTAAAATTAAAATTTCAGAGGTGTATTTTCTACAAATCATATTTATTGATTATTGTATTTAAAAACATATCTTATTTTACATATTACGTAAATAAAAGAATGTATCTTACCTTCAAAACTGAAATTAAGATGTAGCCCACCTGTTCACCTTTACACTACAACCTGTATGAACGAAATGATCTTGGGTCGGCTTTTAAAGTGAACAGAGAAACCTTTTAATTATGTCCTCATTTTAAAAACCACTTTCACTTTGAAAAGCGTATCTATTCAATGCGCATAAAAAAACAGCTTGTTATGGGTTAGGTTTATACTTAATACTAACTCAGTTGAGAGTAAAATTTTCCTACTTTTTAAAAATTATGTTTGTCATTTAAAAAACCACTCACAGTATGGAAACGCACGAAAACATGTTGTTTCCTATATAGGTTTACACTGAATACTAACTCTGTTGAGAGTAAAATTTTCCAACGGTTTGAATTATATATTTTAGTCATAAAACATAATGAGTAGAGTGTTGTTTGTTATGGTATATACATCGAAATGTCACTCACTTTACGTAAGATATCTAAATATGGAATCATTATTAAACATAACAGCCAAATGGCAATTATGTTGGTACCGTAGATGACGAAAGCGCAATGAAATACGTTTCTTTCAGCCTACTTTTGGATTGAAGGCTAGCAAATACATACATTGTCAGTTGAGACTTATTTGTCAACACATAAATTTATAATTTTATTTAATTCAATTTTTTTACGCACTGTCTTTCACCACATACTTCTGCAGCATCATTGAATATTAATTCAATGATGTCACCCTCATACGTCATATACAATATTTAAATACGTCCATTAATACTTAATTCAATGTCCTACGTCACAAAACTACCACGTAATTCTCTTGAAACGTCACTACCATACCAATATCACCATACCCTCATACGTCATACTTACAGTTGCTGAGCTCAGAGCGGGTTTATACCTGACATACGTCATTGAAACGTCACTACCAATATCACCATACTCTCATACGTCAGCTGTTGGCTCATTGCCAGAAATGGGATATACCCCACCTTATACAACTGAAGTCGGGTTTGGCGAGAACGTCCGGTGTTGTTTCTATTGTGTCAAAACAATCTCTAGCCTCGCTGTCCGTTTTGACTGGGGTTCCGGATGTTGATGCAGTTGATTCGGTGTCTTCCATTAGTAGTGAGTCAACTTCACTAGGTGGTTCTCGTGGAGGTTCCAGGGGTTTTGGCGTTCCTCCCTTCGCAGCGGGTCTGTCGACGAGCTTGACTTGTAAACTCAACGCTCTCTTAGGGTCCTCTCCCGACAATGAAGTTAATCTTGAATCAGTTATCTGAAACAGCATATCAAGTGAAGTATTTTTAAAACCAGAATAACGTTGATTTTTAATTTGAGTCTACCACCTGGTTGTGTTGTGTCTATTGAAGTCATTTCCTCCACTGCTCGGCGAGCGATAGCTTATCTAGTAGTACTACTAGGGTTTGTTATGACTGACGTCAAAAACTGGTTAGCGAATATTCATTTTTCAGTGAAAATAATACTAATGTTTTTTTTTGCTCTAAAAATGCCATATTTCAAGTAATATTATTTATTATCCACTCACTTTAAATATTTAGTCCATGTTTGAATTTCTTTTATGTCGCCTACCCCCCCTTCCGTGGGCCGGATCTGTCAGGATAGCTTGTCGGCTTCGTTTTTTTTAAATAGTAGGACTAAGAGTTAATACAAAATGTGATGTTAAAGATGTTATAATATAAACAAAAGAACGTGGATGTATGTGCTAGTGAAAGAACTGGTTTAGTCGTGAACTTAAACTGCTGGATCAATTGTCACGGCTCGTGACCCCCTACAAATCCGAACCCGGTACCCTGGTCATGGCGGTTGCCCTTTAGTACAAATATCACTGGTGATCAGAAGTTCTAATCCGTATGGTCCGACGATGGGCAGAGTAACTGACTCTGAAATAGATGGTAATGTGTCAGCCTCGATAGCAATAAATCAAAAGCTTTTATATCCCGATCCGGCCTAATTACTAAACAACAGGGAAAAAATTGTTGTGAGTAGTCAGCATTCTTCCTTAATGTTTTCTAATTCATTACAACGAGTTTGCTTGGACAGTGCTTTCAGTCACATAGATCAAACAAAATTATGCAAATAAAAACTAAACATCCCAATCTAATATAACTAGTGTATGATATATTTCTGATAGTTTCAAATAATTTTAACAATTTGCATTAACAAATCTAGTTTGTTTATATGTGAAGTGATCTTGTACCTTTGATTTAAATAAAATAAAGTCCATGGGAACTATAAACTGCGACTCTCTAAAGTTAATAAAAGAAAGTTTTAGGGCAGAAAAACAAATAAACGATAGTAAAGTGTTAGAATTTTAATTTGATTTTCATCGAGTATGAAACAGGCATTTAGATTATCAAATATTAAACACACCATCACTCCTAATAGTTAGTTTTCTACTTTGCATTAGAAATATTGGTGGTTTATTTCATACACAGCAGAAACTATTAGCTTCGAAAGAAAATGTTTTCCGAGTTCACTGCAATATTAATTACCTATATTAAAGAGATTTTTACTTGACGGATATAATTCTTTTAAATACCGGAATATAAGTATCTTCCTTAGCCATACCCCATTATTTTAATTAAAGTGTGTATAGCCCAGATATATAATAAACCCGGCCGGATTATGGGGGAGTGCATGGCGGTTATGGCCCTGGGCCACAGACAAGGAAATAACAGATACACAGCCTTACGGGAGTTTTGATGCGCTCCTCGACTCAGGTAGAACTTAAAATATCCAGTGATAACAGCGCTTTCAAGTGAGAATTCTTTAGAACAACTCACTTACAAAATGTTCCTCGTGAGAAAGGCAAGCTAAGAATTGCTGTCTCTCCGAATACAATAGTCCAGGTAGCGGTAGTCCCTTAGCCCCGCCTCACCCCCCTATTATTGACCCAAAACTTTTCAAATAATTGAGAGTGTTGGACCCAAATATACAATGCCAGTGCTTCTACAGTTTAAACGTGACACGAGTCTTGGAAAGGCACTTTTAAATGAATTATTAAATATTTTGTGACCAGCTTCTGCGGTCACTATTCTTTAGGATTCACTTCTTCGTTAGACTGGACTACAAATAACTGGCGTATCAGTGTTCGAATCCCGAACAAGTGTACTGAGAATGTTTTTTCCTAATATGCTTATAATTATCCTTCAACGCAAATATGGACACATTTCCCAAACATTTTACCTTCCTCATTCCTTATCCTTTGGATTAAATACGCGGATTGCTGTA
>CABEEJ010009729.1:0-17142 GCA_901482245.1 Timema douglasi
CACATATATGTAATGCCAATTGTATCATATTTAAATACAGGGTATTGTTACATTTAACAAACTGACGCCGTGAGATAAGTATGATAATATATGTTACACAGATGTGTGATGTCAATTGTATATTTAAATATACATATTTTATAATTGAATTTTTAAGATTGATAAATGTGAGTTGTATTGAAATAAAATATATGATCCACCGTCAAGTTTTATGACATGATGTGCATATGGACGTTAAATCCAAGCTTTCAATTTCATTTAATGAAATATGGTTTGCCCCATTATTAGCTTTACATAATATATATATATATATATATATATATGCATTAACATTTCGAAACATCACTAATTCCCTCTTATTATTAATAGTTAAAATACATTAAATCACATTAAAATAAGTTTTTAAAAACACCTGCCTCCTCACACACAAAAACTACTCAAACATAAAATGTAAAACTATTACACGAGAAACTAGTTTATGAAATTAACTCGCAAACCACAAAATAAGGTCATAATTGTAAATAATAAAATGTTTTATTAATAATTGAAGCACCTAACTAA
Organism: Timema douglasi; assembly: GCA_901482245.1. Lineage (NCBI taxonomy): Eukaryota > Metazoa > Arthropoda > Insecta > Phasmatodea > Timematidae > Timema > Timema douglasi. The sequence goes on from CABEEJ010009729.1 coordinate 562, forward strand.
TCTACAAACTACTTTATTGATTTTAATTCCTTTATTATTATATTATTAATGTATGTTTATTTTTCCAGGTATCCCTGATGTAAACTAATCTTTTAATAAATACACAGTTATACTCTTTTCCTCCACCAGAATTGCCAGAAGGTATATTCAAAACATTAAAACTATTCTTTGTTGCACGTGTACATAAAAAAACTTCAAGACTAAAAATCAGTGCGAGAACTTGACTGATACATCAGATATTAGAGAGTAGAGGGTGTTATTATTTACTTCCCAAACTCCTATAACTATGTCTTTTCCATGTACATAAATTAGGGGTGGATTCTATAATAATCAAATATTGCAAGTAATCTTAATAATAGGCAGGAAAAGTAACATTTTGTTCAAACTAAACAAACGTAACAACAACCAAACTAAATTTAGAAAGCATTTGTCGCTCTTTGCTAATACACCAAATTGTCACTTTTTGGTACCATATTAACGTGAAAGTATAATGGGGCTAAAAGGGAATTTTTTTACCATAAAGATAAAATAATTATAATAACAATAATAGATTTATTATAACAGAAAAATAAAAGATATGTTTTATTACAATAGATATACAAGAACATAAGTTAGAAGTTCTAAATTAATACTGTCTTGTTGAGACACGGGCAGGATCAAATGCAGTTTGAAGAGCAATGTTCAGTAACAAAACAGTTGGACTGACGCCAGGCTACGGTCAGGGGATTCTAAAAGAAAAACTGTGAGTTAACTGGAAATCATATACATATAGTATTAACACAATTATAATTTAAACTAACTTGCTTGATTAGGACTTGAGAAAACTCTTTAAGATACATAGTATAATGAATAGCAATAGAAATGCTATTTGGTTACATTGGTAGATGGCTAACATACAGGTGTCAACACACAATAGTACTACGGCCGGTCCTTTCCCTATTGGTACTGTCAGAGCATTCAATAGTACATGTATTTATTGAGCCACTCCCTTAGGTACAATAATGCTATAATTCATACAACACTAATACTCAGCCAATAGGTGCCAAAAACGAGAAAAGATAAACACGGTATCTGCGCGGAGCCCATGTGGAAACAAGCGGAGTTCCACGCTTTACCACTCAAGCTAATATCACGCGCGAAGCGTGGCAACAAGAATGATTCAATACAATGAACACATTGAATACATTGACCCAACCAGGTCCTAGAGAAAGGATAACAACCTGGTTGTAGCCATAAAAACAAGTGTGTAGTCTTAAGGACTCAAAAGAGAGATATATTCCTCGTGGAGAATAACTACCATTTGGACTAAGTCCTTATTACATCTGGAGCTCAGGGCACCTGTATAGAGGCTATATCATATGGATATAGGGAAACCTGGTCTCTTGGACCAATATAACAAGTCTGAAGGACTTAATAAACATTTTCTAGTCTTTAAACTAAACCCATAAGTCAGATGGACTTATTAACGTCACCTCTATACTTAGGAGATCGGAGAGGATTCTCCTCGGCAGCGCGGTGGTGAAAACCACGCCCAATACTCCATGGCCACTGTTTCCTTTGTAGAGTAAGGTAGAAGAGGTTTCTTCTTCGACGATGCGATGTGATAAAATGACATGACGTGAATCCGAGACTCACTCATTTATACCCTTTCTCTGACTAGAACGGAACAAAAAGAAACAAATAGGAGGGACTGCAGCTTGAGGGGTGAGGTAAAGGGGAGGTTCTGAGACACGCCGCCACAACAGTGGCGCTCGAGGGTCGTGGGAGCGAGCCTAACTTAGTTGAGTTCTTTTTCATGTCAGGTGTTGTAGTGAGCGGATGTGTTTGTCACGGTGAGTGTCTTGAAACATATTCCTGAATGTATCAGCTTTAATTATCTTCTTTGGATTCCACTATTGTAAGTTTAGTATTTTTATGCAGATTTTTATTATTAAAATGACTTGTAGTATTTTCTCTTGGAAGCACGTTTATCATATCCGAGTCCACCCAGTCGCTAAAAGTAGGTTGTGAAGAATGTTATTATTAAATAACTCAAATATAATTCTCTTCTTTGGATTTTGCAAATATAATTATTATAATTTCTTATTTTTACGTAGCCTAATTGTGTAGGTGTCAACTTTACATGATTGACACGCTACACCAACATTAATTGATCTATTTCCATAATAAAGAGTAGTATTTTGGCAGGTATAATATTTTAGAAAATATAGACATATGATATTGAATTAAGGTCAACCTTGATTACATTTTATTATATTATTATTTGTGTTATTTTATATGTTTTTAATATATCTAGCTAAAGGGACAGCTTCGGGTCACATGACTTGTAATAAACACGTGGGAATAGATTTATTAACTTTTATATCTGTTAGATAAGGTCCTTCATATTAAAATAGGATTGTAAGTGTACTAAGGCATCAATTTCTTCCGTTTCGGTTTATCCTGGACATAGGGATTTGAGTTCAAATCCTAGCCAGAAGTATTTATGATGTTTTCCTTAACTGGATTTCCACCTTGCTTTCACGCAAATGCAGTTACAATAATTCCTTTATAGTGTACCTTCCTCATCTCTACTCCGTTGTTTTAGACACGTGGATAGCCTAGATGGGTAGTAAGACATAAGGCACTTAACAGATATGACATATACATTTCTAATATCCACAAGGATGGGCGCGTGGTTTAGGGCGTTGTACTCACACCGAGCTTGTATCCAGGGTAGCAATATAAAACAAAGCGTGGGAGGCTGATCACGTTATGGTGCGGTCACTAAAAACCATCGCGACGTGATCGTGAGCTACACACGAATTGTCGATCATGATGAAACACGCATCGTATCACTGAAAGTGTTTGATAGGAGGGTGATGATCGAAATAGTGAGATATCGTGTACGATCATCCCTTGACGGGTTGATGGGAGGTGGGGAGGGGGGCATGGAGAGCTCTCAAGATCGCAGGCAGTGGATCGTCAACACTCCTCCCGGATCAATGTCAAGTTTCCGGGTCATATCGGATACTTGCGCACCACTTCCGGTCCAGCTCCGTTCTAGAATGAAGATAGAACCCGTGGAGACAATGTCGTGTTGTGGGAGAAAGTCTTGAAGGAGAGCTTCCTCTAGTTCGCTGTTGTACGTCTCTGCAGTCATATTTCCGACCTCAGTGGTCTGAGGGGTAAAATGCTCGCCTCAGGACCCGATGTTCGCGGGTTCAAACCCAGACGGGGTCGATGGATTCTTCTTGAGAGATATAAATCTGTAGCACAACTTCCTTTGGATGATAGTTAAGGCCGTCGGTCCCGTGTCTATTGTGATAAAACCCTGGAGGCTATGTGAGAATAACTTTCCCGGCAAAATTGGTAGGCCATTTTGTGATTGCTCATAGAAATTCTGGTGTGTTGGTAAAACTATTCGGTTTGAAAAATGCACGTTAAATTCCTCAAGTGAATAAAATAAAGTCAAATAATGGACGTACGTTCTCCCTTCACTGTCTCACCCAAACACACACGCCTTAGATTGTGTGACCACACACGTGGCCCGAAGACTTATTGTCAGGGCACCTAGCCCCAGTGTTTCTTTAGATAGTATCAAAATAAACGCGAAAATAGAATAATGTTTAATAATGTATCGATGGGCAAGTAGTCTCGTCTGGTTTGGTTCATTGGTGACAGACAGGTGAGGGTTTAAATCCCAACCGGATGTCTTAGTTGTATTTCCTTATATGATTTTACACTCTCCCTCCACACAAATGTGTGTACACGTTCTCTGGATTCCACCTTCCCCCTCTCCACCCCATTAGGGTAAATACGAGTTTAACCCTGATGGGTGGTAGGACTCGGAGATACACGTTTAAAACAATTTGCTGTGGTGTTTTTTATTTAAGATATTTAACGTGAACCTTCTGAACCACAGCATTATATCTGCAATCGAATTACAAACTCACTTAAAACTCTAAAACAAAGACCGTACCCAGACCCCGGTCCCTATTTCACCAATGATACATTTTTTGGACATTTCGGGAATCAAGCCCGGGACCCTTAGCAGAGTTGGCGGACACGCAATTAGCGACATATCTATGAACTTCCTAATCCAAGGGTCACGATGAAGAGGGTGAACTACCCAGCATTAATAAATTAATTACTATAAGGGAGTAGGGACGAGGAAGGTATTTTTAGAGGAAATGTACCCATATAAGCGTAAAGGAAGAGAGGAAAAACGTTTAGTAAGAAAACCACACCCAGTCCGGGATTCAAACCTGCCTACCTCCTGGTCAAAGGTGGTCCAGACCATCATGGGAGTGACGTGTTTGTCCTGTTAGTCCCCCGATGCGGGAGAGTTTAGTCGGTAAAGTCCCCCCCCCCCTCTCTCATTTCCCTCAGCGACAATCAGGAAGTTCAGTAACCGCTTTTTCTGGAACTTACACAAGTTTCTTTAAGTTGGACATTGCATCAACAGACGGCTTGTTATCGTGCCGTGCCGCGATTATCCGTGACAACCTCCGGATAGTGGGGTTGAGAGTGTTCGTGGTACTTAGCTGCTCAAGTGAGAAGATCTCTCCCCTCTCCCCGACAGGATGGACCCCTCATTTCACTGTCCGGGTGGGGGGAGGGGGAGTAAGAACAACGTGTTCTCTCGCAAGCCACAAACCCTGGACACCACGAAACAAAATACAGCTGAAGTGTCCATTAGATCAACAGCAGCATCCAGAGGAGACCACGTCAACCTCAACGGACAACAATTTGATCACCTACGTACATAACAACTACGTAACTAGCTACTACTAACTACGTGACTAGCCACTACTAACTACGTGACTAGCGACTACTAACTACGTGACTAGCTACTACTAACTACGTGACTAGCCACTACTAACTACGTAACTAGCCACGACTATGAGACCACCAATGAAGGTAAGCCAGCAACGGGAAGTACATATATCTGTTGTGTCAACATATCCAGTTGGTTCGCACAACTTTTCATGGAATTCCATCACAGGCTAAGATGCGCACTCCATCTAGTTTCTGACAATATATTTACTGTTACTTCTACGGTTTCAACTAGTACATCCCATCTGTGAGTTTAACTTAAAAATAAACTGTAAAGGCTTTCTAGAGTACCAAAAAATGTAATACAACAAGTGACACTTCCAAAAGCGTGGCCCCTTTCACCCTCCACGCACAAATTGAGCAAATGATTGGCACATGGGACATAGATTGCTTTTAGGGGAAGCGTTATCGTAGTCTTGACTTCAGCATAGACTCAAGTCCGATCATTCATTGTTAAGTGCATTCAAACATAAGAAACCTTCTTACCGGCGGGGGGGGGGGGGGGNAACGACTCTCCCACCTCAAATTTTCTGTCTTCAGTATGTACTTATCTGATTACTTCGCTCATCTAATCTTTGTGAGATACATCAGATGTACGGTCAGAAAGTATTCCATAGTGCGTCGCCCTATTTATATCTTCAATGATCTTCTATTTGACTGTATTCCCCGAAAATGGAACAAATTCGTTTTGTATTTTAGGGGACAAATATGACGTTAAAACCTTCCCTTTTGGTACAGTTTGCTGGATTCGCACAAAATGTTCTAACACGGGATTATAATGTGACAGGAGTTCAACTGATTCTAAGAAGAATCAAACAGCCAAGGCTATTATATTTCTATTTAGTGAGGATTTACTCGCATCTAGGTAGCATATTTTGAACATTGAAAAAGATGCCTGAGTTCGATTCCAGTGTCAAGGTTTCATTTTTCAGAATATAACTCTAGGATGTTTTCCTTGTTTTCAGAAAGTTGATGCTTCCTATGTCCTCGGAAAGGCAAGTTTTGTTTTGCTAAACCATGGTGATATCAAGCAGTCTATATAAACCATGGTGATATCAAGCAGTCTATGTAGACCATGGTGATATCAAGCAGTCTATGTAGACCATGGTGATATCAAGCAGTCTATATAAACCATGGTGATATCAAGCAGTCTATGTAAACCATGGTGATATCAAGCAGTCTATATAAACCATGGTGATATCAAGCAGTCTATGTAAACCATCGTGATATCAAGCAGTCTATACAAACCATGGTGATATAAAGCAGTCTATGTAAACCATGGTGATATCAAGCAGTCTATGTAAACCATGGTGATATCAAGCAGTCTATACAAACCATGGTGATATCAAGCAGTCTATGTAGACCATGGTGATATCAAGCAGTCTATGTAAACCATGGTGATATCAAGCAGTCTATGTAAACCATGGTGATATCAAGCAGTCTATGTAGACCATGGTGATATCAAGCAGTCTATGTAAAATATCGTTTCACCTTTTTCTTTCTGCTTCTAGAAATTCCTTGTGTACAGAATCGATATTTTTATTATGCAATATCCTTTATCCTTAAGTTTTCCATTTTTAGAGATTGGATAAATGTTGGTCCGAGCTCTCCTGCAGATACACCTCAGGATTTAGTTTCCACCAGTTGTGAAATCCTGTGATGAATTTTGATGTGTCAGCTGTTTTCTAATTTGTATTTAATAGCTTACAACAAAAGTAAAATAGGATTTTCTTTGATGGAGAATAAGCCATCCATTTTCTTAAAACTTTTTCTTCATACGGAAGGTGCTTTTAAGACCAATTGGTGTTTATCTGATGATTTAATTCTTTCAGGTTTGTCCCAGTTCTTTGTACAGATTCAAATGGACACCCTTGGTTTTGAAAATACTCGTATTATCTTTTTACCATATCAATTCTAAGACCATCTGTAACAAAGTATGGCCAATTTCTTACGTCAGAGTCAAGAAGTAATGTGTTTATATTGACCTCGTCTGTTGAATCACCATCAACACTTTCTGTCTGTGGCATAACCAGGCCTTCATGTTGTTCGTCAGATTTCTGTGGTGGTGCGTTAATACTCAACTGTACCCCCGTGGGGCTAGCTTGTATCCCAGCCGACAACGCTCCAACAAGCCACCTCGGTGAGCAAGTCGCAATATAACAATAAAATAGAGCTAATCACCAGGGACATTTAATGATCTATACTCAGTTTGACAACAAACCCCTCTCTCATGAACTAGTATATTTATGTGTAACTGGAATAAACAGTCTGATAGGATCCTGACATAAACAAAACGTGGAATGTAACAAAAATGGGCCAGAATAATATATAACAATGAAATGTATGATATACAATATGGTAAACTGGCAATAAGTTTAATATAAACTGTCTGAGATTCAGAATAAAGAATGACTCTCGCATTCTTAGATATAAAAGATAATAAAGCCAAAGTTTGTAGTCCGGCTCAGGCGCCGCCACTGAATAATGCAAATTGATAGAAATAAGCTAAACATGTAATGGATAGCTAAATATTGCAACCATACACAAATATATATACATATCTAATAGAATATAACTTTCTAACAATTCCCTCAGAGTTAAATTTAATATATACAACATAGACAATAACATATTAATGAATTTCCTTTCTATACTTCCAACTCGGCGTATATAAATTAGCCTGCTATCTTCAGTTTAAAGACATTATTTTAGCAGCCCTGATAGTTGCGCAATCTAACTCTCGACCTAAAAGGTCACCAATACACTTAAATACAAATACATTAAAGTTGATTTATAGCATCAAAATTAGTTTAAATTACAAGTGCGTAAGGATAATAATATCAAGTAACGACTAACACTGACAATAATCTAAATATATGCATGTTCGAAAGACAATATTAGCAACCAAATAAACTAACACCTAAACGATCCAAAAAGATGGCTACATAATAACAGTATAATAAACCCTAGCCTCTCTCGTAGGTAACATAAGCTATGAATAAATCCCCATCTTTACAATGACTTACATCCTATTGAGTCCTTGTGACTTAATGGCATCAAAGAGTACGTAACATCACACGCTTATATTCAGTTCGTATCAGTGAGAGGAAAATGGATGGGAATAATGATCTGATGATGAAGTCACTACTGTCCAATCACTTCATAGATGTCTTCCTCGGCGCCTGCGCACAACGCCGTACAGTCTAAGAATGAAAGGGGGTGGGGGTGACGAGCACATGGAGACTTGGAGGTCCACTTACGTTCATCAGAACGCGCATGCGCGTTAAACACATTTTAGCTTCAGGCTTAGGCGAAACAATTGCATGTAACGCCCGTCTTCCAGATCGAGTTCTTGTTGAGATAGCGAACAAAGTTGTTCCGTGGCGTGTTTACCGGCTTCGTACGAGACCCCGGCTTGGCAGTCAAACAGGGTGAGCGAAAATGTTGTGCTTGGTGATGCTCTTGTTTCTAGACACGGTACAATACTGTTTTCTGGGTCTTGTTCACTTAAATAATCTTCCTCTTCTCGGGGAGTTTCTAGCTCTTTTTCTACGGCGGCTGGCCCTTCAACACCAATAGCTGTGCTGGGGATGCACTCTTTCTGACGCTGATAACTTGTGTTCGAAGATTAACACACACATTTCAAAATTAATCCTGTACTTTTAATTTACTTTTCTGCTCGTTCAATTGATTTTTTACAATTTCTTTTCCTCTGCGCCACCAGGATAGTGACGCTTCATTGCAGTTTGTCTGAAACAGAATTATTATAATTAAAATACTGCTCTGAGAATGTATTGCATACGATAAAATCTTTATAAAATTAAAAAGTTAAACGTTTTGTAAAGGTTTTATTATTGTATTATTTCGTATTTTTATTATAACTGGCAACCACTGTAGTTGTTTTAATACACTTCTATTCTGCACTTATCTTGTCAGATGACGGTAAGCCACTAAATGGTGAAAGGACTACAGAAATAACCTAATGAACTAAAGTAAATTACTTAAAAAAATAATCTTGGCTTATTTATCATAAGTAAGAAAAATAGCGCTCGTGGTCCATACTCACGAGTCATCGAACTGTACATCCACCGAACTGATAAGGGTGAGATCCTCTCATCCAGGTCAGACAAGACCAAGTCAACTGCGGACTGACACAATTGTTTTCACACCTCCGCAGCCCTCTTCAAGGTCATGTCCAGCCGCTACTCATGACAGCGATAGTTTGTTCATGTTGTGCTTATAATAATAAAACAAACATATTATATTTAAGATTATCAGGCTCATATACAATGGCAACATAGACTATTATTATAGATATAGTTTTTATATTATTAACTTAGTATTTTAATTAACTATAACTGACGATGAATTCTAGCCCGTATAGTTAATTGAAAAATAAAGAATAAGAAACATTATATTTTGAAAATACTTTCACAAAATGGTGAAATTGGACTTGTATAATAAAAGTAAAAATTTGAGTTTATTGATTGAGGATTCTTGTAAGTAATTCCCGCTCTGCTTGATGCGTGAGCATTCCCATTTAACTACAAGTTTCAACGTAGCTCTAAATCATCATTGTTCTTGAACCTGAAAATCTTAATGTTCGTTTTATTGTTACAAGGAACTTATAATAAATGTTTCGACTCATTTCTTATGATGTAAAATTAATAATGTTTCGTGTATACTTTCTAAACTTGGTTAGTGTTTAACACAACTTGCTTTGATATATTTTATAGTTTATATATCTGTTCATAACACCTTGATTGATTCACACCAATAGATTGTCTCTTCTTACTAATCTTTCCCGGTATTTTCAATTACTTCACCAGCACTTGCGATGTCATATTAACTAGAATCATCATCAACCAACAAGAGGTCCATCTGATATCTCTAGAGATGCTGGAACGACATCGTTGACAAATCACCTCTCGGTATCGTGAGAGACACACCCGCACACCGTCTATATCGGGTGCGACGGATCATCCTGACGTGCATGTCACCGTGCGTGGGGGTTTCCGAGTCGGGGGAGGCTGGTTCGACCCCCCAAGATGGACACATCAAAGTGTCAGATTTTAAAAGGGTTTTAGGATCACCATCTTTCTCATTCTTTACTATTTTGGTTACCCTCATCGGTGGACTTGCGTAAAAATGTATCGGTCTAATTTTTTCTGGATTGCCAGTAGCTGAAAGGTCGGGGTTTTAACCCCGGCTGAGTGTACCGAGTTGGTTTTTATACTCTCCCTTCACTCAAATGTAGTTAAATATCCTCCAGATTTTACCTTTCATCCCTATCCCAGGGATGTGATAATATGAAATATCGGACGGGCAGTAAAACGTGGATCACACCAAAACTTGTATTTTGTTGAAAAAAATAACTAAAACAAAATATACAAATACATTTGAAGTAAATGGCGTTGTTTTTGTGTAGTTTACATTGTACAGCGTAACAGACGAGGTAAGAGATATTTTATTCTTGTTGTTGTCTGGGCTGTGAGTAAACAGACTCAAACGGTTTGTTTTGTGTATCTACGGATCATGAGGTACACATCTCCGGGCACTTCTGTCTCATTAGATGTTCAACATCCACTCCAAATAGCTCGGATTGCAACCCCCCCTTTCCTACCTTAGGGTGAGGATGACTAGAAAATCAGGCGAAATGGCCTAATTTTAACAACATATCTTTATTTGTCATAAACAATGAAAAAGGTACACATTATAGAAAGTAAATAAACATAAAGCGTGAAGCGCGTCTTCCTTTCTAATAAGAAATAGTTCCATTTAAATGAGTGAGATCATAACTCAACAATGCAACAATGCAACAATGCGTGATGAACATAATTAAACACATCAGACAAAATCCCACTTGACTTATAACAAAGTCTAAGGTCCTCGGTTCGAAGAACATCCAATCTAATGAGGTGATCTTTACAGTTTATGATATTCAAAGGTCCCGCGTAACACACAGGCGTTAAGCGCTCATAGCCCCCAACAAATATCATAATGTTATATAATAATAACGACCAATAGCGGACCAAGTCCCAATCTATTATACTAGTGTCCTGTCTCCTAATATAAGGTAAACTACCCAGACGACAGCTAATCCTAAACATACTCATAAATAAACACTAGATGGGAACAAAGCCCAAGACGCAGAGTTATACTCTGCGTATTCAACTGAATGTAAATATACCAAATGCGGTCAACAGGCGCCATAAATAGGGCTGGGGCCCAATAAGACGGCTGAAAGGCGAAGACATTTAGATAACTGCGAGAAGTGCATGACGTAGTAAGTTTACATATTCAAACTAAGATTAGGTGAGCAAAACAATAATTTAGAAAGTTCCCCCATTACGCCGAAATATAATTTAGATACAGACAATAACAATAATAATTCCCTGCCCTACGTCGCCGTTCTCACCTCGATAAGCTGGTGGTGTAATAAGTGACCATAGACCACCAGCGCACCACTATATATACAAAGTTAAAGTTGATGGGGTGGGGGAGGGACGCGAGGAGAGGGAAGGAAGGAGAAGTGAGAGAACGAGATGTCGAGATGGGCCGAGCAACGTGTCGAATATCCTAGAACCTTGACGTGGCCGGAAGAAGCAACTATCTTCCTTTGTTTCTCGCCAGTCTCGGGTTTGACGCTAGGTGGCACCTGTCATTCTATCGGGTGGTTGTTTGGAGTGAGTTGGTCGGTGCTAGTGCCGTGTGTTGCAGCTCGCCTTGGAGGTTCGGTGATTGTCCCCCATTCGATTAAGCCATAGCTTGTAAGTTGTTACATCTGTCTTGTAACTTGTTACAGGATCTTCCACACACAACGCTCATATTACGCTGCAGTTTCATAGAAACATCCAACATCCTCTTCAATATAGCTCGTTTCTTCATGTTGCGGCAGTTTTATAGAAACATCCACGTCCCTTTCCACGGCATCCGTGCCAGACGATCCCCTGGCACCAGGTGGTTTCACAAAACAGGGCCTTGAGAGCCGACACTTAAGGGGCCCGCCTACCGGGCCGCTCTGACGCTTTACAACACATTCAGAAGTCTAACCTTATTTAATAATGGGTTTGTTATTTCAGAGCTTGAGTGACACAAAAATGGAGAGGGGGGACGATGGAGGTCTCTATAGAATCACAACTTTACATTTTTTAAAGTTTATAATTTAAAAATATTCTATGTTACGGTAAAATTAGCTAAGTCTCGCAGACGTTTAAAGCGAAACGTCTAAGTTATGAGATCAAAGTGAATGGTCGGAAACCTAGATCCAGAGAGAGAGTTGAGTACCACACCTGCTATGGAGAGCATGTCCGGACACATTTTCCATACTGGGTTTTACTATTCATTCCATGCACCAAAAAAAGAAAGAGACACAGAAGAAGCGAGAGGTGACAAAACCAAACTGGCTCATTGTTATGACATGGAGGCTGCTCTTCAAACTCCACGTGGAGATGAAGCTCAATCTTACTCTGAAAGAAGATTGAATGTATACAACTGTTGTATGTTTGACACCGGGGAGAAGAAGGGATGGGCTGATACAATGGGAGATAGGGGGCTTATGAAGTGGGAGATAGAGGGCTGATGAAGTGGGAGATAGAGGGCTGATGAAGTGGGAGATAGGGGGGCTGATACAATGGGAGATAGAGGGCTGATGAAGTGGGAGATAGAGGGCTGATGAAGTGGGAGATAGAGGGCTGATGAAGTGGGAGATAGAGGGCTGATGAAGTGGGAGCTTGTGTCTACTTGCTCTGCACACGGTCTTCAGATAACTTTGTTAACTCGATTGTTCACAAATATCTTGTTGTGGGTCACACTCAGATTGAGGGAGACGGCATTCATGTCAGAATAGAGGAAGAAAAGAAAACTGTCCCATTTTGGTTCCAGCAACATGGCGATCTGTGATCCTTGATACTAACATCAAGTCACAGAACTAGACTACAGTAAAACTATTGACCTCAAGGACCTAGCCAAACAAATAGGGAAAAACTTCACCATTAATTCAGACGGTGAAAGAGTTGTATGGAACAACGTAAGAAAGATAAAAGTAGCCAGAAATAATCCGTACACGATACGTAGGAAGAGGGATGTTCAAATAAAATTGATGTTAGACGAAAAGTACGAGAAAGGCCAAGCGTTTCTGCTTCCATTTTGAGGTCTGAAAGGAGAAAAATATCTCGTGCCAAAAAAAGAGACTTGACTAGTTTGTGTACTTCAGAGTCCCTTGGAGCCATTAAGAGAGTCAGAAAGCTAAGGAAGACAATCAAAATGAAGAAACGCCATTGACTTCTATTGTAACTGACGTCAGTCTCCCTTTCTTCATACTGTTAGCTCAGGCTACTCTAGGGTATGTACAGCTCCAATAAAATGACGCAACAGCTCGTGTGGGAATGTATTGTATGTGGTGAAAATAGGTTTGAAAGGAATATATAAGATACATTCCCCCTATTTAGAGGATTAATATTCTACCTTTATATAACTAATGTTTTATCAGACCAACAATTTGATCAAAGTCCATCAAAAGTACAACATAAATAGTTGTGGGTATCTTACAGTTAGAGATATAGGTGTGACTATATATATTTATATTACTACGTATTAATTATGTAAATAATAATATTTCACACTCACTGCTGTATTACAATCCCGCATCGGTGGCTACGTAGGCCAATGTTGGGCTCGTTGGTTCTGGTTTATCAGTAATGAGGATTGGTCGGGGTTCGAATCCCAGCTGGGTGTACTGAATGTGTTTTACATTCTCTTTTTATGAAAATGAAGGTCCGTTCCTTCTATATTTGTATACTTTACTATATTCACGTGATTAAAATGTGTATGTACCAGACGGGTAGTAAGACGTGGAGAGTGAAATACACACTTTAATAAATAAAACTGATAAATACACATTTATCTGCCTCAAAATGTGTCAACGGTTATAGGAACCTACGCGACTCTGTTACGTGTCAACGGTTATAGGAACCTACGCGACTCTGTTACGTGTCAACGGTTATAGGAACCTACGCAACTCTGTTACGTGTCAACGGTTATAGGAATCTACGCAACTCTGTTACGTGTCAACGGTTATAGGAATCTACTCGACTCTGTTACGTGTCAACGGTTATAGGGACCTACGCGACTCTGTTACGTGCCAACGGTTATAGTAACCTACGCGATCGTTCTGTTACGCGCCAAACTATCAGACAGGATAGTTTTCAAATTCCCTAAAAATAAAATAGCTATATCGGCTTGTTCCGCCGCGTCTATGTACCCATTTGGGTTGTATCGATACATTAAGCTAATGGAATAGTGATGAGTAAGGTAGAATTTTAGAGGAAATGTACCCACATTTTGGTGGAGGTAGAGTGAGAAACTGTTTTTGAAATAAACACATCGTGAGTAATCCCGGACTGTGATCTCCCTTCACCGGCAACCAGTCGAGCCGTTGCCGGGTGAACATATCGGGCTCACTGGCAGGAAAACTGAATCAGTTACAGACGCCCGGACTCTCTGATATCCATCAACAACATTTCCACGGGCCTCTGTTCTAGAACAAAGCACACATGAACACCTCTCTCTGGTTGAGCATTACGGTCTGTATCAAATGGGTAGAAGTAATTCCAGATAATGGAAGGATTATGAGAGTACATTTCTAGGTGTACACTAGTGAGAGGGGGAGGGGAAGAAGGGGGGGGGAGAAGGGGAGTAGGCTGTGACTCCTCCCCTCCCCCCTCCCCTTCAAACTCGTGGTCCCGGGTACATGGAGTTGAAACATCGCTGTAATATTCTCTAAATAGAATACATGTGTAAGGTCTTGGGGGGCAAACGGCGCTAGAATGTAGTCCCTGCTACCCCCGGGGGAAGAGGGAGAGGGGGGGGGATGGAGCTCACCATTTCACAGGTAATGAGCGAACAAACACAACACTATCTGGTCCAAGTTCGAGTCTGGTGGATCAGTTGGTCTCGAAAGGGCTCGCTTGTTTGTTTACTTTCTCGGACATAGAGANGGATGGAGCTCACCATTTCACAGGTAATGAGCGAACAAACACAACACTATCTGGTCCAAGTTCGAGTCTGGTGGATCAGTTGGTCTCGAAAGGGCTCGCTTGTTTGTTTACTTTCTCGGACATAGAGAGTATTATATTATTTAGCTATTCTTTATTTTCCCCAGAACTAAAACAAAATGGATCTAACTATTCTGTCAGCCCGTACCTGGGACTACGTCCGATACTCTTTGGTGGATTTCGGTCAAAATTGTTATTTATTTATAGATCAGTTACAGAGTTTTTTGTTTGATACGTGACCTTTTTAGGTGGACTCAAAGTGAGCTGAGAGTCCCAGGTTCCATTCCCGGTATGGTGAAAAAAATTCATCACGGGCGAAATCGAGGTTTCACCGTTCACAAGCGATTAAATGACTAGGTGCCGTGCCTGTTATAAAATTAAGCCAGTTTGTAAATCGTGTTGTCACATAGCCAGTTTGTTCAAAAAGCCTACATTAAACACCCATAATTAGTTTTAATAAATAATATAAGTCTTTGAATAAATGAAGATGTAGACATTATAAAACTAACAGAGAGTTGGCCCAGCGGTGGTCGAGAGATCTGAGGCGTCAGTCTCGAAATATACTGGGTTGACGATCACGGAGAGATTAGGGTTCGAATACAGGTCGGGTGTATTAAGGGTGTTTTTACTTAAATGGTTTCTACTTTCCCTCCAAGTTAATCCGGGTACACGTCTTCAAAATTTAACATGCCTCATATTTAACACATCAGCGTAGTCAGTGGATATGTGTATATCACGAACGGGTAGTAAGACAGGTTGACAAAAATAAAAGAATATCTGGTCCACAAGTCCTCATTTAGTATGAAGTACTTCAAACAATTTATACGGCGTAATTTCGAGATAATGAAACCAAAATAACGCACGTTTCATTTTGAAACTCTGTAAAATTCTCCAGCCCAAGAATAGTAAATTGTTTCGGGGCAATCAAGGCTAAGGACAGTGAAAAGAGGCGCATCTAGCGGCCACGCCACGTACCAGCGTTGCGGTCCCTTCTGACCGCACGATATCATAAACAGGAGACGTGTGGATGGAGGACTGGCGCATGGTTTGAATTCACAAGACTCGGGATGAGGGAACGGAACGGAATGGAACGGCTTTTATACAAACATATAATATAATATAATATAATATAATATAATATAATAACTATCAGTCGGTGGTCCAGCCAGGTTAAGGTGCTGGCTTATAGTAATTTCATTTACAAACTTTCAACAATTTACTAAGTTAACACGGAAGAAAATAGTTATATTAAGGTGTGATAAAAATATTTGTAGATGTCTAATAGAGTTAATAAAAACAGAGTTTAAAGGCCAGTAGAACAATCGTTGGTCAGGTATCAACGAACATATGTATGGTTGGTCAAATGAGGACAAATTTGGAAAGAAGATAATATCATACAGTTTTAACAAGCTCTGCTTAACCTTACAACACTTCACGACACGACATTACTATAAGGATCCCAATTTTTCACCTCAGAGCTATAGACGATTGCCTGCTGATTAAAGTACCAGCAACCTCCCCTTCCTCCTGAACCCGCATTGCGCCGTATTCTCCGCAACACGCCACACCTCACTACAATCAGTATTCTGTGGAGAGAGAGAGAGCCTCTTCCAGATATTGGCCTGGCCACACAGCTTATTACCATGTCTTCCTCCCGTCTGGTGAGACATCTAGCGAGAGATCTGGAACTAGACAAGGCACGGGACAT
>CABEEJ010009730.1:0-17137 GCA_901482245.1 Timema douglasi
GAACTTCGATTCGGCTTCGAGAATATTTCACATATTCGACTCGACTTCGATTCGAACCAAAAAAGTGGACTTCGCACACCCCTATTATTAAGCTATGCATTATGAGCCTATATGCACATTTTATTGTACAAGACAACGCCAATCACTTAAATCTACATAACCAGCTGATTGTGTGAGTTTATTGTTTATTATTTATATTACTTTTTTGTTTTTGCCTTTTATTCAAAACCTTTATAAGAGCACTTTAAAAGATACACCACAGTAATTATTCAGAATAAAGAATAATGTAGCTCCAAACTAGTCTGAGAACTTTTAAAATCCAATGTGGGGCTGTGGAGATTTTTTTTTTTAATTCCTAAAATTGGCTGGTTTCTGAGGGTAGGTACATAATCTTGGACCGGTACTGAGGGGGTTAGGATAGGCCTTAATAGAAACAAATAGCACTAGCCAATAATAAAACACATACCTCCAGGACATAAGTGGCCGATTCTAAAGGAAATCTATGTACTGATTCCAAAAATGCCACTAATTCTGGCGTGTCACGTCAACATCAAAATATATACCAATTTCTAGTACCAAAAATAACTATCCAATCTATAGGAGGGGGGAAACAAACTTTCAATAACCATGTTCAAAAAGGGAGATAAAATGGTATAATAGCTAAAGAGGTATCTCAATACCACCAACATGCTTAAAAAATATATCTTGACACAATTTTAATGAGAATGACACCATATGCAAAGAAATAGAGAGGATAATAATTTATAGATTACCATGAACAGCATATAGTTTGACATGGTTAACGAGTTTAAATATTTAGGAACAATTTTAACTAGCAATGAGTGTAAATTAGGAAAAGATTAGTCAGGAAATGTGTGTTATTACCTACTCATTAAGTTAACATCTCACCTGCTGTCAAGGTAGTAACTTAAAACTCTCACAACTAACATTAAATACAACTAATTTGTTTGTTTGAACAATAGGTTTCCTTAAATTAACAACAAAAAGAACTTGTTTATGGAAAATAATAGACTTGCCATTTAAAATTCAAACACTACTAGACAAGTTCTTGTATCATGATTTGTAGAAAATAAAATGTTGCCCTAGTTAAAATAATTTAGGTTAATTTAATTAAAATTATCCAAAAATTATTTATGTATGGAAATAAATTAACTGGTGTTATTGACTTAAGAAGGAAAAAAACTTCATATTTTGTATTAAATTATTTATTAATTTAACCACTACACTATGTTGGAATGTACTTTACATACATAGAGTGCAGGTTATATACAATTAAGGTATGTTCATAATAGTTAAAACTTCCACTTATGGAGTGATCTATTAAAGAGTTGACGTCTCTGTCACAAGACAGCAGCATCCTAAAATTGAAAGTATAATTAAATTGATTATTATAATATGTAAAAATAGACAACTATACTTATACAAAAAGTATGTTACTTTAAATTATTTATCTCAATTTAAGTTTTAAGATGATATTGTATCTATTTCAATAGCTTGTGGTTTTTAATTTTTGAGATTAGATTTTTCCTCTAATTAGTTTAACTACTATTCATTTGATTCAGCTTTGATGAAGCATGATTTAAACACTTTTAAAGACCAAAATGTGGATCTTTTTTTACAATGTCTGTTTAAATGTTCTACATTATCATGGTCCATCGAAAACCTAGTTTTGTGAGCAGCTCCAATATTTAGTTATCTATAAGAGTCCCTGAAGAATTTGAGAGTATTTGGTGCGGCACTCTCAGGACTCTGCCACCACAGTCTTGAGGTCTCCTAAGAGGGGCTCTATATGGGACTCCAAGGACAATATGTGACCTGTATTACATGTGATGCTTCCCAGGAAACTCACCACCAAAGGTAACTTGTTGAGTTGCACCACCTTGTAACAAACAACACCACACAGTCATTGCCAGAGTCGACTCAAATCCATCTCAACTAACATTATCCAAGGTGACCCCTCAAAATTTTGAACAAATGAAAATGTTCTGTTAATAGGTGTGCTGAATGCACCTCTAAATTTTAGTACCTGAGCAAGCATTATTTGTAATTATTTCTACTAAATGCTCAAGTAGATTACTGGAATTTTATACAATAGCACCTACAAAATCAAATATGTTTTAAAACATTTTAGATTACTTCAATAAAAACTTGTGTTAAAAAATATTTGTTAATCATCTAATGTTGAACAGGGATGTAGAATATGTTCTGAGATCCAATAATTCCCCAGAATATAACACTTTTATAAAAAAAATTCCCAGTAAACCATAGCGCTCAAAATGAAGCCTTGAATATTTTATAGATGCTGAAGGGAATAAGGATTATATTATCTACATTGTTTGGAAAATTCAAATTTAAACATATTTTTAATCAGAGTTATTTTTATAGTACCTACCTTATAAAAAATTTAGTTGTCTCCCAGAAATGGCAGCCTTTCCATCTCCTTGTGTGCATCACATATTGTTATTAATTGTTCAGTGATACCAATAGGCTTACCGGTACCAACAATTAATTTTACATCTTGAGAGTCAGAGGTAATGGAGTGTAATTCTGGGAGGCCTTGATTTAATTATTGATTTCCATAGAATTCTCGGTTTTTTTTTTGTAGACTCGCCACTACTGCAAGGTCTATCACTATCAACCACACCAGGGGAAATACTATCTATTTACGACCAAAGTTTTTCCTGATCACATAATTAATTTAAGTTTTACAAAACTTGCAATACTCCCTTTACCCTTACTCATAGGTTTTTCCTGGGAATGTTTATTAGATATGTGATATCCAAGTTAATCACGTCTGCCACACCATTCACAATAAGCACAATTGATGTCTTGTTTGCTCTTAAAAGTTGACATAATAAACATTTGTTTCACTAAATAAGGTAGGGTTGGTGACTGATGACTCATCACTCAATGTCATTAGCCAGGTTGAATTATTAGATTTTTCCTTTGCCCCTTATCTCAACTTCTGACTTCTTATCTTAGCCCCTAGACATCAACTATTTGTGCTTACACCAGCACTGCCTCACTATGGCACATACTGATAGTCTGGGTGTTGAGTGTCATCACCATACTTTTTCATACAAATGAAACTACTATATCAGAACCAGAATGTACTAAAAACATCAACAAAATTGTTGGACTTTTCCCTGCCCCAAATTTCCCCAGGGCTGCTTTATTTCCCCCCGAACTTTGTCCGCGCGTTTTGACATATTCTGCACCCCTGCTGTTGTAAAACTTTGTTACAGGCCACCACAGGTAGTTTTATTTTATTTGAAGTTTAATACAAAATAGTTGAAGAAAACCCATGTATATTGGTATTAGATGCATAAAATGTCACCTTTATCTTTAACTAAATTCTTATTATTTTTAAATTCCCAACAGAGGGAAAAATTCAAGCCATTTCCTGGCTTTTTTCCTGAAGCACAAAATTCAAGCATAATCTCGGTTTTTCTTACCAGTGATCCCCCTGTAATTCTGCCCATTCAGATGGCTGTCTGTATTACCTGATAGGTGGAGTAGCTACAAATGACTAGCTTGTTCTTGCCTAGACCCAGTTTGCCACCTTGATCAGTCGCCATTGCAAATGTCGACAAGAAATTGGGTCTCATTGCTAGTTCCGGTGCTTTGTCTGTTGTCGCTGAAACCGGGAAAAAGCCTTGATAGTATTATTCTAGGTCTAAGGGAGAATCAAGTGTTTGTCAGCATGTTGGAAAGTGGAACAAGCAAGGTTTAAATTTCTGGCAAGTACACATCTTTAAATAAATCAGTAATTTTAATATAAATAATTTTTCACCCTAAGTAAATATACAAGGTGATTTGTAATTGTATACATTAAAGAGGTGGAGTGGAATCTACACCGAAAAAGAAACTAAAATTCTCATAATATATTGCCGANTCTTTATCGAGAGAGTAAAAGAGACAGGTCAGAGTCTACCATTATGTCATAAGAGTTTTTTTATTGACTTGAGTAGTGGAACAATGCACGTTCATAGAAGATGTTCGAAGTGTCCACCATTGCATTCACAAATGTCAACACAGTTCAGCTCTACTGCACCCCGACTGCCATTTTTGTTAGAAGATGTGCTGCATATCTTGGATCATATTTCCAGTAGCCTCAAATGCATTCCCCAGATGTTTTCTCTTGTTGTGCCATTGGGAGTATACAATTTTCTTCATGTGGCCCCACAACCAAAAGTCGCGAGGTGTGAAATCAAGAGATCACACCAGCCATGCAACAAGCCTGTTGCGTCCAATCTGGGATAGAATTAATTCAAATGGTGTCTCAATGGACAATACTAATGTGCAGGAGCTCCATCCTGAAGCAGCCGCATGTTCAACCCCGTTGCCAGCACAACGTCCTCCAGTGGTGGGCGAAAATGGTCTGCAGAAAGTGTAAGTAGTTTTCACCTTGTAGTCATGCAGGCATTTCAACCAGTCCAAGTAGAATATCACCCACTAAAGGGCTAAACTAATTCGTCATTTACTGTTTTCCACACGACCGTCTGTGATAGGTGATGGATGATGTGTGGCTATTGCTGTGTACCTGTACTTGGTCCTGTGAAGTTACAGCCTACCAGCGTTGACCATCACAGGTGCAAAGTGATTGGTTTCCCTCAGACGACAATTCAGTGCCACAAATGTCCTTGTATTTGGGTGTTGTTGGACAGGAACATGTGCAATATAGGTACAAGCAGCGGCAGCAGAATTCTGCTGTTTCTTACCATAATTAAGAATCATATTGGTCAGTTTCTCATTTGTGTATTAGTCCTCCGTCTTACTGGCCGCTTTCAAGTAAATGAGAATGACGTTCCATGTCTCTGGCACGCCAAATAACATATGTGCAATGTTGCTTTATCTTGATACGAGGCATTCCTGGCAATATGTTATGATACTTTTAGTTTCTTTTTCAGATAGTTTTCACTGTAACACTTTATTGTATACAACAAGGAATCACCCTGTATAATAGAGCTCTTTAAGGAAAACATATTTTCCCTTTGTGAGGTACATTTATTTATACATGGACAAAGGTATAGGGAAAAGAAAAATCTAATATATGCTAAAACAAATAAACCCACTAATAGAAGTTATGTTTAAATTATGTCACATATAAACTCTGAACACAAGTTTGTTGTATCTTTCAAGCCAAGAATAAAGTTAACCTCACAAATGTATTTGGATAGTTCTTGCTCCTTATTGGATGCAGCATCCCTACCTAAGTAATTTCCATCTGGAGCTGCTGCTAGTTACCCATTGTCACCCTTCACAAGTTTGCTAAGCAAGTGGAACCCCTCCGTTATCAACCTCCTAGAGTGTGTTAGTTGAGTGGAACTCACATAGTCACCCTCTAAGTATTTTTTTTAGCCAAGTATGACCCATTTTGTACCCCTTCAAGTGTTTGTTAGGCAAGTGAAACCCACCTTTGAGAACGGGGACCCCGTCCCTGTCCGTGATGAGAATACAGAGAAGTCCATCAACCCTGAAACCAAATATTTTACATAAAATGGTTTTAAGGTGAATAGTTATCAATATTGGCAGACAACTCAAAACAAATACTATCAGTAATTACAACAATAAAATTATTTGAGTAATTTTTCTTCACTAAATTAACGAACCTTTGGTTAGAACTAGAGAAACATCATTTCTGCTATTCCTTTAATAAGCCCTTCCTTGTGGCTCGGTGGTTGACCACAGGAGTATGAAAGACATTTGTTCCATTCTGACTCCAATGGAGTTATATTTCCAGCTATCCCAAAAGTTAAGCTTTAAGAAATAATGGATACAAAATAGTTCAAATATGAGGCTATAGCATGTACATAATAAACGGTGGCCGGAAAAAAACAACAGAAACGATAAAAGCGCACTTGAAAACTCTGTACAGAAAAAACACCATGGTCATAAATACGCATAGGAAAAAGCTCACACAGAAAAATGCCCATAAGGAACAATGCCCACACGAAAAACATAAACCAAAGTTAATATTTAGTGGAATGCAAGTTTGATTTGGGTTTTGCATTGCTAACATTTTTGTTTCCACTTGTAAGTGCGCGTTTGATTTATTCTTGTGCATTCAGAGTTTTCATTCACTTTTTTGGTTCATTTTTGTAAATTTAAAGTCATTTTTTGGAATTTCTTAGTGTCGTTCTATAGATCATTTTTTGACATATTTTAGGTCATCAAAATCCTAATCCAGGTACAACATAACCAATGTTTACAACAAGTGCTTGAAGTTCAACTAAAATACCAAAAGTATACACTTTGTCAGAGGTGAAGGAAGGGTTTGCTATTCTGAAAAATCTACACTAGTCAGAGCTAGGATTTGAGCAAAGGACCTTCAGCACAGAAGCACAGTATCTTTATAGTCTAGACCACTGGGGACCTCTCAAAAACATAAATAAAATGTTATTATACTTTGATTTGAAATATATGCTGTTTTTAATTGTACTTGTAATTTGACAAAGAGGAATAAAAATGTTTTAGTAATTTTACGTTTAATTTAACAGGAATAAATTGTTTAATTGTTTGATTTTGTTAGTGAATGAAGTAAATAAAAGGAACGAAAACCACGTTTTCGATTATTGTAGGCCTGTAGGGGTTGACCGATGATCACATTTAAAGTTTTCCGGATCGCTTGAGTTTGGCGAATTTTTAAAATGAACCTTTATAAAAAAATTGGGGACACCTGGTCTATATTGTTGAATCGTGTCTTTCGTGAGTGATTTAAAGTAAGTAATACGGTATCATCAATTATTCCGCCAGCTGTGAAGTCTTGCATTTATTCTTTATTTTCATTAAAAAACATGAGTGCTGTCCAAGATTCATTGTCAACTGTGCGAGGATTATGGACCAAACACAAAAATATATTGTATGACACTATCATATAAACTTTCTCATCTAGTGTATTCTTTTAAAATCCAGTCATCAGTAAATTACCCTTAAACTACTGTCTAACATGAAAACATGTATATAATATAATTTATCATGTAAAATACTCCCAAGATACCCATTTAGAACCAAATCGTTAAAGCATTTTTTAATATTTCAGGTTTTTGGAAAATCAGCCATGGGTAAACTTCCCTTAAATGACTTTTTATTTAAAAAACGAGTTTACAGTATTATTTGTCATGTTAAACACCCTCAAGATACCAAATTGTTGTGAAATATTTTACTTTTTTTGGAAACATATCAGTAAAATACCCTTAAACTAATGTTTTCAAAATATATATATATATATTGTTTATTTTTTGTAGTGACATACATACTACAGATACCAATTTGGAAGAAAATTTGTTAGAGCTCTTTCAGATCCTGAGAGAGAAAAAGAAACACACACAAGGGGACGACAGAATTGTAATTGTTTTTTCGATTTTATAATTTTTTTTTTAATTTTGATTTTTCTCACAATTACAATATTTTCTCTTTTGATGATAGAGTAAAAATGAATGGGGGCTTATGTTTCTATGGAGATTTTTCCGCATGCACACTTTTAGTGTGAGCTTTTCCGTGGGTATTTTTCGTGTGGGCTTTTTTCTGTGTGAGCATTTTTCCTGTGAGCATTTAGGGCTTTGGGATCTTTTCTGAGCAGAGTAATTGTCCTGTATGCTTTTTTCGTTGAATCATAATAAACATGTTTGTCAATATAAAAAAGTTACATTTTAAGTTTTTTATCATACCGAATAATATAATCTTTTTGAAATAACTTTAAGACAGTTGTATTTAAATTACTTATATCTCTGGTTTGGTTAGCATAACTTAAGAACATGCCAAATTGATGGTTTGTGGCTATATATTTACAATAAATTCATCAGAGTCTTATGAACCTTAGTAGAAACAGGTGGTAAAACCCACCTAATGCAAAGTCTCCCAGAGAAATCATTAAGATCGACACAACCTGTCCGTGTTTGTACTCGGCTCAACCTTGGTTATAAAGGCTGCATTTAAAGTCTTGAAGATCCTTGCTTCATCCCGTTGACACTTGCAATGAATGAACTTTTCATGAAATACAGCATAAAATTGTTAAAATGGTTAAAGATCCTTGGGATTGCAGTGCTACTACCTACCATCTTAGAAACGTTGTTAGCTGTAATTAATACAATCTAATAGCCGAGATACATAAATTAGGGGTTTCAAAGGAAATTGCATGGCCTTTTAATTGATCAATTTTAGATTAACTCTTAAAATTTGTTTTCCAGTTTTATTACAACAAAACAAATAGTTATATGGTGAATTTTGTGTCATGTAATATGGTGTCAAACAGTGAGTTACATGGTCTAGAAAATAAAATGTATTATAGCAAGCAAATAAAAGATAATAAAACAGTTTTCAGTCAAATACTGCAACAAGGTCACGCAAGGACATTGTGATGTGAAATTTATTATCAGTTTAGATTGAAGAATGTGGAAGGGTTGCATCGGCATTGTTGGTGAAAATTCATAACAATTCACACCAGTCTCTGTCCTTTTCAAAGCAAATGACAAGGGTACATGACAAAGTGACAATGCATGAATAGAGAATTCATATTGTCATAGACTTGCGTGTGTTTTTTAAATCTCAAAATAATACTTACTTTGAAAGAAGTTGCTGTAAATATTTCTTCATTTCCTAAAATTACAAAATAATAGCAATTAAATCTAATGTAGCAAAACGACACACAATTAATAATTATTTCAAAGGAAAGCTTATAATCAGAACTCGGATTTTTATGTACCATTAACCTACATAATATGTACATAAATATGTGGTAAAATAGGTAATAATGTGAAAATGTATAACATTGAATAAACCTTCTTTCCCCATGTTAACAATATATATGTATATTATCTATCTCTTTAAGACGAAAGTCTTGTCAGACCCAATACTGACTTAGATGTATTTTATGGTTCTAAATTGACAAATGAAGACTTTAATAGAAATAAGTTGATCTGAAGATGTACAATCACTATTAAAATTACAACAAATTTTACCATAAGCTGAAAAGTCATTTCCCTCCTCCCAGATGCATCAGATGGACCCATCTTTTGGACCAGGCGCTAGCTTACATTGAGTATGCATTTCAAGAATGACAAAATTTGACTTCTGATCCATGTTCTGGGGACCTAAGTGAGTTTGAAAAGTGATGTTGTCAATTCCGGTGGTGGTCGAAAACCCGTGGGGGAGGGCGTGAATAGAAATCTTGGAGTGGAATTTTGCACTATAACTTCTGACTCATTCATTGTATCAATATGAAAAATATAATTGTGTTTCTATTAGGTAGGGTTATAATACGGACTTTGTTTTTCAGTCGAATTTTATAATTAAAGTAAATCCAAGATAAAAAAGGCAAGTAAAATGTAAAATAACTACAGTTATGTTCATGGATGCATCTTGTATAGGTCTTATGTCTCAACTTTTTGATAAAGTCAGTAAAGATTCAGTAAAACGGAAGAATGGAAAATTTAATTGTGTTGCTAGTGAAACCATTTCAATTTTTTTTATCTTGATATGATGAATGAGCTGAAAGTTATAATGGAAACAAAATTCCACCCTTAGTGCACTATTCCCCCCTCCCCCACGAGTTGTCGGCCACCCCCAAAATTGACATCATTTTTCATACTCACCCGGCTACCCAGAGCATGGACCAGAAGTCAAATTTTGTCATACTTGGAATGCATACTCAATGTAAGCTAGTGTCACCACTATTTGGGTGGGGGGGTATCTCTTGAAAACTTACTTCAACTCCCTTACTTTTCATATGCATCTCTGGAACCACTGGAGATATGAGGTAAAAGTGTATCAAATAAAGTTTTCTATGCTGTAGTTTTCTCAAACACTTTGTAAATATGAATGCCTCACGTATATGTTATACATTTTCAATTTTTCAATTTAGTTGCTTTAAATTTAAAATTACATCTCTTTGTGTTTTATTCATTTGAGAAAAATGTTTATATTATTTAGTTTAGACAAAGTCTTTATCAAAGAAAATAATACATTTCTATCTTTCCTAAAGTATTGCACATTTTGTGCATACGTTAGCTAGTTGAGACTATATTTAATTTGATGGCCTCAAATTTTTGAAGAAAGTAATAGGAATACACTTTTTTAAATATACCCACATACAATTACGTTTTTAATGAGTTGTATTGCATTATTAGTTTGTTTTACACTCACTTAAAATTTCCCATTTTTTAAAGACTTCAAATAAATGGCTTTATGTAGTTGATTTTAGAAATCATACAAACACTATAAACTTTCAACGAAATCTCCATTGTTTCCAGCCTTTTAATGTCAGACTTCTCCAGATTTTCCTTGAATTATTTTTTTCGGTTCAAGGTTAAATGTTTTATCTTGACATACTATTTTTTCATAACAATGACATACTAGCCAGTATTATTATTACACTTACACATATAGACATGGTTGGATAATATGTAGAATTAAGTAGAACATGTACAAAAATGTGGATATCAAAACTGAAAATACAGTCCCAAACAAACAATTTTGCCGATATTTTGCTTTTTAAATTACTACTGGCAGGATTAAAGTAAGTAGTTACATAACAATCCAGGCTCTATTCATAATATATAAAATTGCAGTTGGCTCTTGAACCCATATTATATTAATAACATGTCACCCTAGTAAGTTGTTACATACACACATAATTTGAATCTGAGTACATAGTTCACAAGAAAAAATCAATTTATAGTTCTTAGCACACCATAAAAAATGGGTCAGGTTTTACTTTTTTAGCCATTGTGGATATGCATGGCTACCGAGAACTAATCATAGGCCAAAAGAAAATTAAAATAAATGTGTGAATCAAAATTAATGCATGCATCAATTATAGTAAATAGTGAAATAATATCCATTTGAGTTTGTTTACCCAGATGTTAGTCCCACAATAACTGTCAAATGTGTGAACCAATTTTAACAAACTTTGGCAATTACATTCTTTAAACCTAGGCTAAACAACATATTATGTACATGGCTTTTATATCTGGTTATTACTGTAGTTGCAATGTAGCAGCCGCTGTTCCGTGAAAGCGGTCAAATGCGCGGACCAATTATTTTAACTAAATTTGGCATGAACATCGTTGGACTTGGCCAAACAATGTATGAACAAGATTTTTCAATATGCCAGCCTACCAAACGATGTACAAACATGATTTTTCAATATGCCGGCATATCGGTTTAATAGCTAATCTTAGGCGATTTAAATTTAACAACGCAGGCACTAATGTTGCCTGATCCGTTTCTCCAAATACCGGGACTTTAATGAAACAAAAGCGGAACTGGGATGAATAGATCGGGTGATAGAAAAAATGCATAGAAATGGTTAAAAAATTTTAATCTAAATAAGACACACTAAACAAAATAACTAAAACATTTTCTGAGATCAATAAAACCTTAAGATCTACTACTACTCTTACTACAAGATTAAAATATATTAAACAAAATACTGTTATAATTTTTATAACAGTATACTAATATAAAACATAAAAACTATAATTCAATCCTGAAAATTTCAAAAGGTAAGTTCCAATGTAGTTCAAATTATTTAATATTATGAATGAATAAAATGTATATAATTTATTAACTATATTTATGTAACACATTTTTTGAGCTTGATTTTGTGGTTTGTAATATTTTCTTTTCTTTTAAGACAAATGTATAAAACTCTTCACAGGACATCTCAAAATTGACTTTTATATGAATCTCCGCCTTCACATGTCCTATGGATAGTTTATCGTGCCTGTCAGTCCATGTTAAATTTGCCTGTGATAAAACCCTTTCAGTTGATGCATTCAACACCGGTATTGATGCCATAAACTGGTATAACTTTAGAAGATTATGCAAGTCTTGAGTTTTAAAAATGGTATGCCATTTCTCTATGGGTTTTTTATTGTTATCGGCAACAGCGGTTTTTAAACGTCTTTGATTTTAAAAATCTCTTCATATAAAGCATACATTCCAAAATCAACATTAATATTTAGTTTTCATATAATTTAAACGACTGTTTTATAATTAAAATCATCAAATGATAATAAAAATAATGGCTGTAAAATATTAATTATATTGCTATAACCAAAATCAAACCACGCCTCTATATATTGCAACAAATTTTTAAAAAACAACATGCAGTTTGATTTGATCTTGGATCTGGTTTTAGCAGGCATTTTTCTTAAATTGTTACATGTGAATCTTACAAATTGGCCTTCAATTCTTTGGTTGATTTTTTTCTTGAGATCAGTTAGTATGTTAAACGCCTCAAAGCATAACAGCCTGGCATTATCCAATTGTAATACAGTGTTTTGTATAATTTTCAATGCATTATGAAAAAAGAAATATGCTTCGGTATGTTAATCATTGACGTACGCCCAAAGAACTGATGGGCACTCGTCTTCTCCCAATCTAATGAAATAATTTTTTAATAACTCGTAGGATTTCACTACACTCTCTATGGCCGGACGGAAGAAGGGATAGCCAGCGTGTGGGAACATGTTGTAAAACTGGCGCAAGCTCAGAATCGTAAAATTCGAAAAAAATCTTTCAAGGCATGTACTCTCTTTGCGTGATATGAAAAGTAATCATATACTTTAATCACCATGTTTTATACATCAAACTTGCATTTGCCTATAGCATGTTTCATGCTGTTGCACAAAATGTAAGCTGGACATCCTACAGCGATAATATTGTTGTTACTATTGTTCTGTAACAGTTTGAAAATAGAATGGTTGCCCCCGAAGTTGGCATTTGTTTTGTCAGCAGAATAGCGTGTAAGATATTTTAAGTCAATGTTAAAATTTTGCAGTCTTGTTACAATATTAGTATGTATATCAATCGCAGTTTCATTTGAATCATCATAAGAGTCCAGTACACAAGTTTTGAAGTCGGTTTCCAGTGTGTAAAAGCGAACAAACAATGGAAACATTTGGTTGACCCAAGATTGGAGGCATCTGTAGAAACAGACTCCATTTTGGAGATATTTAACTGTACCTTCAATTGACACTGGCCCAAATGTGCGATTGCAATCGATTTTGTACGGCCAAGGAACAATTTTTCAGCGACTTTTGAGTCTGCGTAAAAAAACACAATCTAATGAATTGAACGATAAATTGTGTTTAACATTGTGGAATTATTTAGTGATATCAGCTGCCATCACTTTTTCTTCATTGCTTGTTAATTGATCATCTTTTAAAAACTGTTTTATAGAAGCAATTCTATTAGCACATTCTTCCTTTTTTTTTTATGTTCAGCTCTATTTCGGTGTTGGTTAACAGCATCTTCCCCACCATGATTTATATTAAATTCTCTTTGAGACAAAGTGCAATAAGCTTTAACGTTTTATTTGGCAGGTTTTAACCATGAATGACTTTTTAACGAAATCTCTTGAAAAGAACATACTCGTTTCATTTTCTTTTTAGGAGTTTTATGACCAGAATGAATATCTCTTTGTTCAGATTTTACTGCGTCAAAAGAATCTGTGTCACTCATTTTGATTACTTTTAATTATCTGAAAACAAAACACGTACACCTATTAGTAACAAAAATAAAAATAAAAACGTCATATTAAAAATGTTAATCTAAAAAAAGACGTCCTATAGTCCCATCCTACTAAAATAATTTTCTTTATGAGAAGCAAATATTCTAAGGGTAAAAGTATCCATCAATACTAACATTTTTATTCAGGGACCAACCATCTAATCATAGAAATAAGATCAAAACTAAATAAATCTTGTTGTACAGAAGAAATAATAAAATTATGATTTTCACTGTATTTTTTCAGTTGAAAGATGGAAAATTATTAGTATAGTAGTGATAGTAGTTTAAATTCTCTTAAATGTAGAAATTACCTACTAGTTTCCAAGTCTTCTTTGTGTCTGGAAACACCTTGTTTACAAAAAATGTTATTCAGGATTCTGTGGAAATGAAAATTACAATTTAGGATGTGCTAATGGGCGATTGAATTTAATTTCATAAGAAGTAAAACAATCAAAATACATTATAAACATTTTTAGTCATTAAAATAGTGTTCAACCATCAATACGAACGAATCAAATAAGCCCAAACTCCAAACACAAAGAGAAACTGTAAGCCACTAAGGAGTTCCCTCTCTTGATCTTTATCATATTAGCTCACCATAAAGGTACTTATTGTATTGTCCTCAGAAAAACACAGGTGTGCAAAATTTCTACTTAATTGGTTAGTGGGAAATGGGTGGATATGCAATAAGATTTGATTATTAGTTGCTAAATTTTCAAATAAATTACTGATTAGTCAGCTAGATTTTAGTATATCTCCATTGTTATATTTGTTTTGAAAATGTTTTGATGTAATGTTTGTGTTTATATTTGATTTAATTTTTGAAACTCTTCACACTTTGATGACCATATACTTTTGTATACATCCAAGTAATAAGTAGGCTATGATTTCTATTTGTTGTCAGTTTGAAATATACAGCTTGCGAAGAAGGTACAGTGTACTGAAACAGCTGTCACACATAATTATTAATAAAACTGTGACGATTAAAAACTATCAAACTCAAGTGTGATTGGTTATTTATTTCCTAACATTAGTTGCTTGGTTTTGAGTTAATAGAAACTAAAATTACCTACCTTAAAGTGGTTTAGTAGAGGTAACAGCGGCACGCACAATGCACAAGCCACAAACTCCTGTCAAGTCTTGTCTCGGGAAATCTTGCTCGACCACTGGCACTGATCGACTGTGACTGACTGGTCAGTCGATCAGCGGGGCGAAGCGAGGGATGCGTGACACGAAAGCCAGCACTCCACTGCCTCACCCCTGTGTGTCATCCCCCGCCCACGCACTTTATGCGTCATTCTCTCCTTTTTCTTCGCTGACAGATCATTTTAAGGTGTGGCCAAAGGGAGAACATGTAATTTTATAGTTTTTATAGAATTTAAATTTTTTGGCCAAAATAAATTAAATATGTCTCCAGTAGCAACATAGAGCTTAGTTTTCTGCACATGCTAATAAAAACAGATCTTGAATATCTGTCAAGAGTGTCCTGGAATTTTGTCAAAACTTTTTCTCTTTATTTAGAAAGTTTTGACAAAACTCAGGACACCTTTGACAGATATTCAAGATCTGTTTATATAAGTATTTGCATAAAACTAAACTCTATGTTGCTACTGGGGAAATATTTAATTTATTTTAAAAACTGTAAAAATGCTTACGCTCCCTTCTGCCGCACCTTAAATTACCACTCCAATATTACTTACTTAGATGAAATAGCAGGGGTTTTAGCGTCCCGCTAAGGGTGCTGGCGTTCTGAGAGAGCTAAAAAAATGGGATGTGCCGCCGAAAGTGGGGTGTCTGGCAATGCTAGCAGCCCCCTTCGACTTGGCAGTTGGCTCGGGTTGGATTCCCGTACCAAGGTGTTATTTTTCAATTTTCAGAATATGATATTCAGATGCGAATAAATCCTCACTAAAACAATTATAATAACTTCGGCTATTTGATTCTTAAATATGTGATCCCTTACAATTATAGTAATTGTACAAGTGCCAACAATAAGCCAGCTACAAAGTCGAAGATGACTGCATTATCTCATAGCTCGTGATCTTAATAAATCACACATTTGTAGCTGATGATTTCAGCACATCCATCATAGACTCTGCTTTTAAATATGAGTGAAGACTGACCCTGAGCACGGGATAGCTCAGTAGTGAGAGCATTGGTGTAC
The DNA here is from genome assembly GCA_901482245.1 of Timema douglasi. Lineage (NCBI taxonomy): Eukaryota > Metazoa > Arthropoda > Insecta > Phasmatodea > Timematidae > Timema > Timema douglasi. The sequence goes on from CABEEJ010009730.1 coordinate 15,701, forward strand.
TAAGTTAAAGGTCCTGGGTTCGATTCCCATGTCCAGGTGTCATTTTTCAATTTTCAGAATATGATTCTAAGCTATTGTTGAGTATCTCATTTTAGAAAACATTCTAAATAAAATACAGTAAGGAGTGATAATGATTGTGGCTAAGACTTATATACAACCCTAGATAAGCACCCAGTAATATTATAAATAAGTAAAATAGATTAATTCAAAAATATTTAGAATTAAAATTGAATAACTTTAGATTAAAATGTCTGGTTAAATTGTGCTTAAAATTGTAGCATTATGTCATTTAAAAAAATGTTTTAATAACAAATAAAAAATGTTAACAAAAAGACTCTGTTTAATAAAAAATAGAAAAACATGTGTATGACACTATGTTACAATTTTAAGCACAATTCAACCAGACATTCCAGCTAGTTATTGTAAAACCTGACAAATACACGAAAGTGGAGATAGGCTGTGTTTGAATAGTCTCACCCTAAACCCTTGTGTACTTTTACTGCATGCTTGACTCAAACATGTTTCTGGCTACCTATAGGGCCTAGGGTGCATAATACTTTTCGGACAGCACATTACACCTAGAGCTGCGTGGTGACTACTTCTGAAACTGCGTTTTCATGTAAATGATATTGAATTTTGATAGTGTTTTGTTAATGTCGACATTCTGCTTAATTCAATCACTACACAACACAATAAACAACTTTGCACCAAAATGTCCGCCAAAACTGCACGCATAGGCCTACAATACCAAATTACTTGTAAAGCATGACTAGGCCTACATATTATTTGCAACTATTATTAAATATATATTATAATATATAATCAATTTCCCTCATTAATTTACTTAGGGCCTATATTAATCAAGTTATATTTACCCGTAGGTATGTTTACTTGTCAACTTTAAATGACTGAAAATACTCTTCCTTTGAATAGGGATTTTCACGCTTCAAGAAGAAATGTAGCCAATTAATTTATTTATATTAACAAATAATGCAAGATTTTTGTTTTATTTTGCAGTTTGTATATTTTTTATTCTAATTCCACACACTATATAATACTTTCATTTAATAAACAAGGTTATTTTAACTGTGGCCTAGTCAAGTGCGCTGAAGCGCATCAGCACACTTGGAAGAGAATTTGGACACCATCAAAAATGACTTTGGCCTAAAACGTTGACACCAATACAACTTTCTAGTGCCCTTGGCTTTAAAGGCACTTAAGAGTGAGTATTCAGATACGGCCCTAGTAACTTTTCTATCTGAAATTAGTGTATGTAAATGAGGCTTAAAGGGTGTCACTCCCGAACTAGAATGGATTGATTGTATAGATCAGAGCTTGTATCCATGTCAGGTATTATTATTATTATTATTAGCACCGCGTCTTACTACCCGTTCGGGTTATATGCACTTACGCTAATGTTTAATGGTAGGGTGATTG
>CABEEJ010009731.1:5606-17133 GCA_901482245.1 Timema douglasi
GGAGGAGGTGTGTGTTGTGTCTCTTAGGGAGGGGTGTGTGTTGTGTCTTGTTGGGAGGAGGTGTGTGTTGTGTCTCTTAGGGAGGGGGGTGTGTTGTGTCTTGTAGGGAGGAGGTGTGTATTGTGTCTCTTAGGGAGGGGGGTGAGTTGTGTCTTGTTGGGAAATGATGGCAGTGTATATCCAAATAAAACATATGTGTGATTGCATTTTATTATTAGCATGTTATTTAAACAGTTTTATATCGCTTTTTAAAAATTACCTTTGTGAAAATATTGGCTTTTCCAAAATTGGAATGTTTTAATCATCTATAAGCAGAGGCGGATTTAGTTAGATGCCAAGTAGGCACGTGTCTACAGCGGCAGATGAAAAAACAACAACATATATTGGTCTGCCAGTTAAAATGATTGTATGGCTTCATCGTGTGTGTGATTGGTGTGGTTTGCCGTACCTTCGTACCAACATGACAGAGGATCGCCTTAATTCCCTAACATTCGTCTTAATTGAAGGTCACTTATTGGATAAAAGGGATTTGTCTGGCATCATCGACCAGTTCGCTCGGCAGAGATCAGGGTGAATGGAACTAGAGGTTATTTTCTTATTGTGTACATGCCAATGTTTTATCTGTAATAACATGTTCTACACTCCATTAATGCAGACTTTATATTTTTAAATTATATATTTTAATTTTTGTGTTGTGATTGTGTAAGAATATTTGTTTCAATTTTGTAATTTTTGCTTAGATTCTTATTACTTATAAAACCTCACTCTAATAAATAATTAAATAATCTAAGGACAGCTTATGTCATTCCACATACAGCACTTGTGTATATGGTGTATATGGTGTATACGTGTCGGTGTATGTGGGGGGCAGGGGGGAACGGGGACTTAGAAGGTTAGAAACTAAGGTAGGAAAAGTGGGAGGCAAATCATCTAGCGCCATAGACGGCAGAGTCGTTAATCCGCCCCTGTCTGTAAAGTATCAAAACATTTCAAGGATTAAGAATAATTTTGTAAACACAAGACCCCAAATTATCCCTCCCAACTTTTAAAATTTGAATATTATCCGAGTTGCTTGTTTGAACTATCGATTAGATCTATCTGCTTCAGTGGCGGCATGGTCTAAGGTGCCAGTCTCGCAGTAGATTAGACTGTCGATGACAGGGAGATCGGGGCTCGAATCCCCGTTGGGTGTACTGAGTTTTTTCCCCCCAAAATGATTTTCCACTCTTAATGCGAATACACTTTCTCTAAATTCATCTTTCCCCATCTCTAAATAATTATAGTAATTATTACTGTAGGTCTGCATAGCCTGAACCGGTAGAAAGACCCGGTGCTAACAAAAAGTTAGTTCCCAAATTTATCAAAGATTGTGAAAAGTGAAAATAATGTCACATAAGTGACGTATTTTACTAGACAAGAAACATAAGTGACAAATAATCTCACCAAACAATGTAAAAAGTAAACCAATATGTTATTTAGAAACGGCCATATTTACAATTTTACCCAAATTCCCTTCTAGCCATTTTAAAATACTATAAAAGGTGCACATTCTTTGTGAAACTTTGGATTTCCCGAGGTTCATCTATATCAATTTATTTATATATTTATGGTCACAGAGTAATTTTTGTACACACTGACCATAAGCCATTGGACCCTCTTTTCACCAAGCTTTGCTATTAAGTATCTCCTTGATTACAGAGACCTATGTTGAGAATACAACCTTATGACTTAGAATTAATTTACCAACCAGGAAAGTGAAGGTTTCTTTCAGATAATGTGTCCCGAGCTCCTCTAATGAACATAGTTCCTGAATTGGATGAAAATGTTAATGTATTGTCAATCTGTTAACTTCATGTCTGTAATTGTCTCCTGAAAGACTGGGAACCTTTCGAAATTAAAATTGAAAATTCTATCTACATTTTATATCATTTTTCAAGCTTTTAATGTCCTTTAAACGAACCATTTCATGTTGAGGTTCGACAATACTATAAATTTTTTTGATGAAATTCGTGAAACAGATGAAATAGTTTTTAAAGGGGGATGTAAAATTTTTCCACAGTTAATGCGAAAGGAAATGCCAAAGGTTATTCACGAGGGTCATTTTGGAATAGTGAAAAGTGTGCAGTTGGCCAAAAGCTAATTATTTTTGCCAAATACGGTTAATGTTATTAAAAGTGTAGTCGTATCTTGCTCTGCTTCAATAATTCAGTAATAATAATAATAATAATAATAATAATAATAATAATCCTTTACTGCTACACAAAGTTAAAATGTTACCAATGAAAAAAGTCGGGATTGATTTTACATAAACAATAGGAAAGAAATATTTAGTTTGTGTAAATTATAATTTTAAATATATTGATATAATTTTACTTACTAGAGGATCAATGGCTTCAATAGTAATAAATAAGAACTAAAGCCAATTTTTGCTCATAGTGGTGTACCAGCTGTCATGGTTACTCATGATGGGCCACCTTTTAATTCACACGATTTCAAATATTTTGCTAAAATTTGGGATATATAACATAAAAATAGAAGTCCACTTTATCACCAGTCGAATGGCTAATTGGAAAGGGTGATCCAAACCCTCAAAAATATGATTTTCAAAACATTTGATTCAAATTCAGATCCTTATATGGCTCTTTTACAATATAGAACCACTCCAAATTATAGTCTCAGTTTCCTTGTCAATTGCTAATGTCTAGGCAATTATGTACAACACTACTTATTGTTGAACCAAACTAAAAGCAAAAGCAAATTTAGCTGATATAAATTATTATAATAACTGGATAAATAAGCCAAACAAAAAAATGACAGAATATTTTAACAAAACCTATACATTTCTGCCATAACTTTAAGTGTATGATGAAGCTTTGATTAAGAAAAATTCAGCTGATAAAAAATGGTCTGGAGTTTAAGTAATAAATACAAATTCACAAACAAGAACTCTGATAACTAACAGTTCCAATGGTGTTTATATAATTTATAGAAGGAACAGACTACATTTTAGAACATTTGTGCAAAATGGTTATCATAAAAATCGGCAGAAGGGTGTGTGTGACAAGAATAATGTCAATTACAGTAATATTAACAGTAACAGTAATTACATATCCATACCATCTCAGTCTTGCTTTCTCTACAATTTAAACATCAGTGCGTGCAGACAAACTAAGATGTGTACGTTCTATAAATACCTCCAACAATTGAGTTGAACTAATAATAAAGCATGTTATAACTTGTTAAGTTTTCACAAATAAAAGGTTGACCAGATTGTGTACTTCCATACAAATAAATGTGTATCATCAGGACAGCTAAATAGTCGCTGAAAAATAATTGTTGGTGTGCACCTAGACAAATGCTATAAACTCATTTTAAAATGTCCATCCAAACAATAATAAAGATTGTTAGGAAGTTTATTAATTCAAGATCAAATATAGCCTTACACAGGTACCTTTATGAGTTTTTTTTAGTAATAGCTACCATATTTATAATATATTTACCTCAAGAGTAAGGATGGGTTCCAAGCTACTATAAAATATATTTGAAAGCTGTAACCTGAAAAGTAAGCCATAATGGCCGTTTGTTGAATAGCCTGTACTTGATAAGCAAACCTTGACGTGAGAAGATATTTTGCTTTGCTGTTTCTTCTTTATTTACAAACAAAACTACTAATAAAATAAGTCTAAATATCAGTAAAATTAGGAATATTGAGCTAAACATTACTCTTTTGGAACCGTATAATGCTATAAGCAATTGCATTTATAATACATTTACGTCTATTTCCATAAAAATACAAATTTGGATAATTACTTTTTTCATGACATATGAAAAATTTAACTGTGTTGAGAAATTTTTGACGTCACACAGCTACAGCTGCACAGTGCACGCAACACTTTATTTTTTTACTGAAAGACAAAACAAACTATGTTATTGTTAATTTAAACTAAAAATTTGCAATATCATAAAGTTGAATCGGGATTATGATTTATCAGTGATGTGCACTCTATTTGTAATACTATAGACGCGTTCCCAACGAGTCTTGTTTTAAATATGTATTTGTTATGGTGAATTGTACTTTTATTTTGACAGTAATTCCCTCAGGGATGAGAACTCGTCTCGCTAACCTTGGTTTTTTATAACAGGTAATCGGAAGCAATTTTCCTTATGGTTTGCTCGTGTATTCGAAAGACGACACCTAAATACGCTATTAACCAAGTTTATGACCTAACATTTGTAAAACAATGCGAGTGTCTTGAATTAGTTCCTCCAATTTCTTATTATTAGAGCAACCTTGTAAAAAGTCATAATTTGACTGTCCGTGTCCGACTGAACCTTGGCGACATGGTGTGATGGGGCCCCACATATTCCTGCTCTTCGTGGGGCTAACGATATCTCTGGGAGATGCAGCCCTCCAGCCTGCCCCTTGCGACAAGTCCCGCAAGGTGTTCACAGAAGGATGGGGGGTCATCACGGACGGTCCGTTTGGTTCCAACTACACCCAGGACTCCCACTGCGAGTGGCTCATCAAAGGTAATTACCGGATTATATTCTTTATTACTTCTGGTAAACAAATACATTCGTCCCTTGGTCGAAACAAAACTGTTGCCTGCACACACTTCCATATTAATGCCATACTTTATACTATGCTCTAGATTAAACCAGGCTAGCTTAGATTTACAGAACTTTGGTTGGTTATTGTTAGTTTCTTCTACGATTAGGCCACCTGTCTCTTTTTGGGACCTATTTTATGGAGGCATTTATGGTCTCTTCTGTTCTTATGAGTTGTAAATGTGGCAGAGTTCGAAAATTTAATGATATCTATATAAATATTAAAATATCGGCTATATACATCAAGGTCTTGATACAGGCCTATATTGTAATTTTTTTCAAATCAATACATCACATACACCCACCTCCACTATGTAAATTGTAAAGAGAGAGTAATACACATTTACACATCAATAATTATAATTACTAGATATTTCTAGGCCTATTATTTTGTATAAACACAATTGATTTAATGATTTTAGTCAAGACGACTAAATTAGGTCCTTTTAGGCTACAATTCTGTTTCCCTTATTTTATTTACACATTTAACTTACATAGATAAGTACAAATTGTGGACACAACCGTGAACCGTGAAATAATGAAAAGTTAAATCACTACTCGTGAAAGTATCGAACATATATTAAGGTTGATGCTAGATACAAACTACAAACAAAAAGAATCCTCAATCATCACTCAGCGTCTTGTCATCTTCATCTTGGGCCAAAAAACAAGTAACTCTCTTAACTAAGCTACCGTTTTGAATTTCAACTTTCCCCTCCTCTGACTCGGGCCAAACCCAGTCTTAAGTTTGTTATTTCACTGCGCGGATATTTGTTCAAGTATTTCAACAAGAATGTTAAACTTATCTGACTTTATAGATTTCCCAACAGATTTCTTAATTTTGATTTGATTATACCAAAACTTGAAAACAAATATGTTCAAGGTCAACTGGTGCCGCAAATGTTGCTACTGTTCACACAAATCTTACTCGCTCCTTTTGTAATCCAGCCCGACCAAACCTTGCGGCAGATTCTGTAGTATTAACTATTATTATTATTATTAGCACCGCGTCTTACTACCCGTTCGGGTTATACGCACTTACGCTAATGTGTAATGGTAGGGTGATTGTGAGATGAAATGGAGGACCTACAGTTTAACGTGGGATCCGAACCACGGTGGAGGCCTGGCATTCCCCACATTCACAAGATGTCTTGTCAGAGGTGAAGGAAGGGTTTGGTAATCAGATAAATCTATGCCGGGACCGAGGATTGAACCCCGGCCGCCAGCACAGAAGTCTGACACCTTACCCCTAGACCGCCGGGTCACCTGATCAGCGGAGGAGTACACACACATATGAGGGGAAGGGGGAACTGGCTGTTGATGGACGATGTTGACGTGTGGTTTCAGCCAACAACACGCACAAGTACATCACGCTCAGTTTCCAGAGTATGGGCACCGAGTGCTCGTACGACTACGTGTTTGTGTACGACGGAGACTCATTCTCGGCTCCGCTTCTCGGCAGCTTCAGCGGCAAGACTGATCCGCAGAACATCACGGCATCCTCCGGATCGGTTAGTTCATTCCTATTGGTTGTGCGCGTGTGTCCCGCGGGCCGCTCTTTTCCTTTCTCGGCCGCTAATGTACCACTGTGTTGTCCAGATGCTGATCCTGCTGTACAGTGATACCAACTATGTACTGGACGGGTTCCGGGCGGAGTACTCGGTGACATCTTGTCCCGGCAACTGCACGCATCAGTCCCAAGGCATGTGTGTGGTCAACACATGTGTGTGTGAGGGGGACTGGGGAGGTAAGGACTGCGCCAGGAGGTTGTGTCCCGAGGACTGCGGGGCGACACAAGGCAGGGGCAGCTGCCACCTGGGACACTGCCGGTGTTCCCCCGGGTACTCCGGCCAGAGTTGCAGCCTACATAGGATGGACCCTTCAGGCAACAGGTGACCATCACTGGGCTCACTGGATAGGTAGCATCACTGGGATCACTGGCTAGATAACATCACTGGGCTCACTGGCTAGATAACATCACTGGGCTCACTGGCTAGATAACATCACTGGGAACACTGTCTAGATAACGTAACTAGGCTCCCTAGCTAGATAACGTAACTAGGCTCCCTAGCTAGATAACGTAACTAGGCTCCCTAGCTAGATAACGTAACTAGGCTCCCTAGCTAGATATATTCAGTTGACAGCGTTGTTTGCTCACTGTGACAGATGGCACTGGCTGTCCCACTCGGAGAGCGGCCTGTCCCCGCGGTCCGCCCACACGGCGGTGTACCACGATGAGACAGACTCACTGTACGTGTTTGGAGGCTACAATCTGAACCAGGTCCTGGGGGATCTGTCAGTCTATCGGTTCGAGACAAGCCGCTGGGAGGACGAGAAGGGGGTCCTTCTAGGTGACTACCACCAGTTATTTGTGTCTAGGGTCTCGTCCGGGGCGAGGCCCACATCGTCGCAGTTATCTCCGGAGATAAGGTGTTCAAGGACAAAGTGTTTGTTGTGTTTCAGACGACGACTCCTCCACACTGGTCCCCCTCGACCCCCACATCTTGGCGACAGTCCTAGGGCAGGTTGGTGTCGCAGGGGAGGAGCGCTGGGGACTACACAAGTCCTCTTTCTTCCGCAACCTGCTCTTCTCCATCGCGGACAACTCCACCCTGAGCATCCGTCATCAGGTCGGGGATTCGCAGAGACCCTCGGCCAGGACGAATCGGGAGGCTGTGGGGTCAGTCGACAACGCTAAGATAGCGCACTAGAGTTAAACACTGACACGATCCAGTAGTTGCCTTCTTAGCGCAGTAGAGTTGAACACTGACATGAATATAAAGCTGCCTTCTTAGCGCGGTAGAGTTAAACACTGACATGAATACCCAGCTGCCTTCTCAGCGCAGTAGAGTTGAACACTGACATGAATATACAGCTGCCTTCTCAGCGCAGTGGAGCTGTACACTGACATGAATATACAGCTGTCTTCTCAGCGCGGTAGAGTTAAACACTGACATGAATACCCAGCTGCCTTCTCAGCGCAGTAGAGTTGAAGACTGACATGAATATACAGCTGCCTTCTTAGCACGGTAGAGTTAAACACTGACATGAATATAGAGCTGCCTTCTCAGCGCAGTAGAGTTAAACACTGACATGATTATACAGCTGCCTTCTCAGCACAGTAGAGTTAAACACTGACATGAATATACAGCTACCTTCTTAGTACAGTAGAGTTAAACATTGACATGAATATACAGCTGCCTTCTCAGTGCAGTAGAGTTAAACACTGACATGAATATACAGCTGCCTTCTCAGCACAGTAGAGTTAAACACTGACATGAATATACAGCTGCCTTCTCAGTACAGTAGAGTTAAACACTGACATGAATATACAGCTGCCTTCTTAGTACAGTAGAGTTAAACACTGACATGAAGATACAGCTGCCTTCTCAGTGCAGTAGAGCTGTACACTGACATGAAGATACAGCTGCCTTCTCAGCGCAGTAGAGTTAAACACTCACATGAATATACAACTGCCTTCTTAGCGCAGTAGAGTTAAACACTCACATGAATATACAACTGCCTTCTTAGCGCAGTAGAGTTAAACACTGACATGAATATACAGCTGTCTTCTTAGCGCAGTAGAGTTAAACACTTACATGAATATACAGATGTCTTCTCAGCGCAGTAGAGCTGCACACTGACATGAATATACAGCTGCCTTCTTAGCGCAGTAGAGTTGAACACTGACATGAATATACAGCTGTCTTCTTAGCACGGTAGAGTTAAACACTGACATGAATATCCAGCTGTCTTCTTAGCACGGTAGAGTTAAACACTGACATGAATATAAAGCTGTCTTCTTAGCACGGTAGAGTTAAACACTGACATGATTATACAGCTGCCTTCTCAGCGCAGTAGAGTTAAACACTGACATGAATATACAGCTGCCTTCTTAGCACGGTAGAGTTAAACACTGACATGAATATACAGCTGCCTTCTCATTAAACACTGACATGAAGATACAGCTGCCTTCTCAGTGCAGTAGAGCTGTACACTGACATGAAGATACAGCTGCCTTCTCAGCGCATTAGAGCTGTACACTAACATGAATATAGAGATGCCTTCTCAGCGCAGTAGATTTAAACAATGACATGAATATACAGCTGCCTTCTCAGCGCAGTATAGCTGTTCACTGACATGAATATAGAGCTGCCTTCTCAGCGCAGTAGATTTAAACACTGACATGAATATACAGCTGCCTTCTCAGCGCAGTAGAGCTGTACACTGACTGGAATATAGAGCTGCCTTCTCAGCGCAGTAGAGTTAATCACTGACATGAATAAACAGCTGCCTTTTCAGCTCAGTAGAGGTGAATACTGACATGAATATACAGCTGCCTTCTTAGCGCAGTAGAGTTAAACACTGACATGAATATACAGCTGCCTTCTCAGCGCAGTAGAGTTAAACACTGACATGAATATACAGCTGCACTTCTCAGCACAGTAGAGGTACACAGTGACATGAAGATACAGCTGCCTTCTCAGCACAGTAGAGTTAAACACTGACATGAATATAACGCTGCCTTCTCAGCGCAGTAGAGATGTACACTGACATGAATATACAGCTACCTTCTCAGCGCGGTAGAGGTGTACACTGACATGAATATACAGCTGCCTTCTCAGCACGGTAAAGGTGCACACTGACATGAATATACAGCTGCCTTCTTAGCGCAGTAGAGTTAAACACTGACATGATTATACAGCTGCCTTCTCAGCACAGTAGAGTTAAACACTGACATGAATATACAGCTACACTTCTCATTACAGTAGAGTTAAACACTGACATGAATATACAGCTGACTTCTTAATGCAGTAGAGTTAAACACTGACATGAATATACAGCTACCTTCTCAGCACAGTAGAGTTAAACACTGACATGAATATACAGCTACCTTCTCAGCGCAGTAGAGTTAAACACTGACATGAATACATAGCTACCTTCTCAGCACAGTAGAGTTAAACACTGACATGAATATAGAGCTGTCTTCTCAGCGCAGTAGAGTTAAACACTGACATGAATACACAGCTACCTTCTCAGCGCAGTAGAGTTAAACACTGACATGAATGTACAGCTGCCTTCTCAGTGCAGTAGAGTTAAACACTGACATGAATATACAGCTGTCTTCTCAGCGCAGTAGAGTTAAACACTGACATGAATATACAGCTGCCTTCTCAGCGCAGTAGAGTTAAACACTGACATGATTATACAGCTGCCTTCTCAGCACAGTAGAGTTAAACACTGACATGAATATACAGCTACCTTCTTAGTACAGTAGAGTTAAACACTGACATGAATATACAGCTGTCTTCTCAGCGCAGTAGAGTTAAACACTGACATGAATACACAGCTACCTTCTCAGCACAGTAGAGCTGTACACTGACATGAAGATACAGCTGCCTTCTCAGCGCAGTAGAGTTAAACACTGAAATGAATATACAGCTGCCTTCTCAGCGCAGTAGAGCTGTACACTGACATGAATATAGAGCTGCCTTCTCAGCGCAGTAGAGCTGTACACTGACATGAAGATACAGCTGCCTTCTCAGCGCAGTAGAGCTGTACACTGACATGAATATAACCTTCTCAGTACAGTAGAGCTGTACACTGACATGAAGATACAGCTGCCTTCTTAGTGCAGTAGAGTTAAACACTGACATGAATATAAAGCTGCCTTCTCAGCGCAGTAGAGTTAAACACTTACATGAATATACAGCTGTCTTCTCAGCGCACTAGAGCCGCACACTGACATGAAAATACAGCTGCCTTCTTAGTGCAGTAGAGCTAAACAATGACATGAATATATACAGCGGCCTTCTCAGCGCAGTAGAGTTAAACACTGACATGAATATACAGCTGCCTTCTCAGTGCAGTAGAGTTAAACACTGACATGAATATACAGCTGTCTTCTCAGCGCAGTAGAGTTAAACACTGGCATGAATATACATCTGCCTTCTCAGCGCTGTAGAGTTAAACACTGACATGAATATACAGCTGCCTTCTTAGTTCAGTAGAGTTAAACACTGACATGAATATAGAGCTGCCTTCTTAGCGCGGTAGAGGTGCACACTTACATGAATATACAGCTGCCTTCTTAGTGCAGTAGAGTTAAACACTGACATGAATATACAGATGCCTTCTCAGTGCAGTAGAGCTGTACACTGACATGAAGATACAGCTTCCTTCTCAGCGCAGGTGAGTTGAATACTGACATGAAGATAAAGCTGCCTTCTTAGTGCAGTAGAGTTAAACACTGACATGAATATAAAGCAGCCTTCTCAGCGGAGTAGAGCTGTACACTGACATGAATATACAGCTGTCTTCTCAGCGCAGTAGAGTTATACACTGACATGAATATACAGCTGCCTTTTCATTGCAGTAGAGCTGTACACTGACATGAAGATACAGCTTCCTTCTCAGCGCAGGTGAGTTGAATACTGACATGAAGATAAAGCTGGCTTCTCAGCGCAGTAGAGTTGAATACTGACATGAATATATAGCAGCCTTCTCAGCGCAGTAGAGGTGCACACTGACATGAATATACAACTGCCTTCTCATCGCCGTAGAGTTAAACACTGACATGAATATACAGCTGCCTTCTCAGCGCAGTAGAGCTGTACACTGAAATGAAGATACAGCTGCCTTCTTAGTGCAGTAGAGTTAAACACTGACATGAATATACAACTGCCTTCTCAGCGCAGTAGAGTTAAACACTGACATGAATATACAGCTGCCTTCTCAGCGCAGTAGAGCTGTACACTGACATGAATATAGAGCTGCCTTTTCAGCGCAGTAGAGCTGTACACTGACATGAAGATACAGCTGCCTTCTCACCACAGTAGAGCTGTACACTGACATGAAGATACAGCTGCCTTCTCAGCGCAGTAGAGCTGTACACTGACATGAATATACAGCTGCCTTC
>CABEEJ010009732.1:0-17130 GCA_901482245.1 Timema douglasi
TCATTATATTAAATGTTATCGATAATATCAAGTGGAAATAGGGGGTGCTGCAGTTCCGCAGTGCCTATACACGAGCCTCCACTGCTCTCCCTCCACATAAATGTAGGAACATTTTCTTTAAATTCTACTTTCTTCGTCCTTACTCCATTAGAGTGATTAAAATGCACACAGCCCAGAAAAGTAGGATAGTAAGATGCAGTGGGGAGATAGAAGGACCATCCTCATGTAGTCTTGTTATCCAACAGCATAGAGGTCAAAGATCAAATCCCAGTCAGGTGTACTAAGTTGTTTTTTTCCTAAATAGTTTCCCACACTCCCTTTATACAAATAGGCCTTTAGGTAGAGTTCCATTGATTCTATTCTCCTGATTCCCACCCCTTTAGGGTAAATACGCTTGTATTCCTTATATTGGTAGTTACACTTGCTGCATACAAATTCACACATTCAGTTGCCATCTTTGACTGTGTAAAAGTTCTGTTATTTTTTCCTGAAAATGACATTCGAAGTTTTGTTGTTACTTACAGCTGTTCTTCAAGGGAAGTTGGAGTACTATATAAAGACCAGGTTCCCTAGTAAGGTCCGTCTTATGAGGTTATCGGAGCGCTCCGGTCTTATACGGACTCGATTGGCAGGTGCCAGAGCTGCTACAGGAGATGTCTTGGTGTTCCTAGATTCTCACTGTGAGGTGTTTGATTCATGGTAAGACTCTCGGTTGTTTTCATACACTCACTGATGTATTCATTGGGTGTTTCATACACCCACTGATGTATTCATTGGGTGTTTCATACACTCACTGATGTATTCATTGGGTGTTTCATACACTCACTGATGTATTCATTGGGTGTTTCATACACTCACTGATGTATTCATTGGGTGTTTCATACACTCACTGATGTATTCATTGGGTGTTTCAAACTCAATTAATTTCTTATGAATTTACTCCTCCATTTAAGGGGTCTATATTTTATAGGCCAAGGGTATGTATTTAATTATTAATATGGCCTTGCAGTGGAGAGTTGTTTAGGATATACACCTCAAATAACGGGTCACTTTTGCATAAATAGATTCAATATAGATTACAGAGGCCAAATTCAGTATTTTTCACTAAACTTAAAGAAGGTAAGTACATTTGTTAAAATGGAAATGATTCTATTAACACAATCCCAGATTTAGTTGGAAGTAATTGAGAGTAGATGCTATAGCAATTAGTGTGAGGAGTGGTTGTGAAAACCACGGTAAAAATCATGTTTGGTAAATATACAACTTATATTGTAAAATGAAATAAATAAATAACACATAAACAGCAACAAATTTATATTTAGGTTTATTGTGTTAGTATCATTAGTACTTTGCGGCAGGAAGGATGTCATACATTGTACTAATGTTATTATTTCTGTGGCTGCATGCGATAGACTAGATTGCTGATGACTGGGAGATCATGGCTCGATCCCGGTCAGGTGTATTGAGGGTATTTTTCCTAAATAGTTTTCCCCTCTTTATGCACTTGTGGCTACACTTCCTCTAAGTTCAACCTTTCCGCCTCCCTAACATATCGAGGTAATTAGAACATAAGCGGATAACCCGAATGGGTTGTAAGGTGGTTTGTCAAAATAAAATATACATACATTATTTCTGTACTTTTCCTATAATTAAATTATCAGATCTAAAGCTTTGTCTTGATATCTCGCCGTTCCTGGTGAAAAAGCACGAGAGTAAAACATAGAAAAAACAAGGAAAAGCATAGACGGTTCTCTATTGTTCTTTGAGCTCCAAAGATAAATTCCGACCATTATGCAGGCTACTATGGCTTTCTCAATAAAGCAGTGAACCAATAAAACCTCATTTCATCCAAAACACTTTGGGGTTTGTGGTATCTTCTGTGGGTTTTTTCGGGACAGGATGACTCACTGTAAACCAGATTTTGTCTGGAAATTTGTTTTGGCTTTCTTTGGGACTGAACAAACCCTCAACATAAATTATTGGTACTTATCCGTACTTACATCCATTACTGTCTCCAGTCTGTGGCGTGGATTAGTTTTTTATTCAAGCCATATATTTTCCCCTATCGACTTGGTAGGTCTGTCGTAGCTTCATATGCCTTATAATCTATCTTAAAATAAGGCAGGTACAACATCCAGTCCCCGGCCATTAATTCAGCACTGTGGAAGGATAAACCCACCAATGAGACATTGTTTGGCCACGCCTGGAATTGAACCTGGGACTTTTAACTCGGTAGATAGACACACTACCGACTAAGCTAAAGTGTCGGGCGGGCTGGTTACTTATCCTATTGTATTTTATTAACAACATTTTAGAAAAACATTCTAAAAACAAATCAGAGTATCTTTTTCTTCTATGTAAATATCAATAAAATGAAACATTTGTATCAATTTGTCGTAAGCGATGCACAATATCTATCACACGGAAAGGTGTGAAATTTAAAAATTATTGGCCCCTGTGCACGAACATACGCACCTTGGAACCAATATTTCAAAATTTGATTTGAATATCATTAATTAAATATAAACTGGATCAGAAGAAATAAAATGAAAAGATTGTCTTTCTGTTTGTTTGAATCAAATAAAAGCATCGCCTCATGTAACACCGGATTCTTCTGCTTTAGTTTAATGTGAGATACGACTTGGATATAAGGAAAGGTTGGATTTAATAGATAATGAATTAACAACAAGTGTAAATCAAATTAGGCCTATAATATAAAAAATAGATGTAAATTGAAAGCTATTAAATAGAAAATGTATACACCAGTAGTGTCTCGTGACCAACATTTTTAGGCAAGCTTGGAAGGGGTGCCCCCAGGATTAAAAGAGGAGGTCCCGGAGTTAATTTTTTAATCTTTTATGTTTCAAGAAGCTATTTAGAGGTGTGTTTTTATGATAATTGTGGCTTTTGGCATCCTTCTGTTCTGTGATTTACTTTATTGTGTTATTACTTACTATAGACATCTACTTATAAACTTTCGCTTGTTAGTTTTCACTAATACACACATCAAAACAAAAGCACCTGCTACAATTAACTCCACTAAACTCTAAAACCCGGTACACACGACACAAGAAATTGTACAATATCTTGGCTACATGGATTGCATACAAATTTTAGCCAGTGACTGTTCACACGGCATTTGTGATTGCATACAATATTTGAAAAAACGTGGCGTTTTCGCCCTTTTTATAGAAAAATAATGATTGAATGATTTGGAAAATATTGGTATTTAATGTAAATAATTTCTTAGTCATTCCTAAATATTGTGATTTTTTGTTTCCAATTTATTAATATTGTTTAAACATTGAAAACCTTTATATTTGGAGTCTAACCTCCTTCATTTATAATTATTTGTTTGTTTTCAAGCATTCAGCTTATTTCTTACAATCACTCTTTTTCTCTAAAAAAATAAAGTAACTGGCNAAAAAAAGTAACTGGCTAGCAGACGAAGTGTTGTACAAGAAAAATGGCTGATATAGGACGCAGTTTATTTCCTGAAATTGTATATAATAAATAAGTTGTGGAAAGCAGATCTTGTACAAGTTTTGGTGTTCACACGACACCATCTTCAGGCTGCAACTTCTTGTACAACTTTATGTACAAGAAGTTGTATCGTGTGTACCGGGCTTAAAGATGTGTAGGCACGGGGTCAGTACCTTGACAATATTAATTTCCCCTTTCATGCCTTCCCTTCCCAATATGTCACGAAAGAGGAGGAGAGAGGCAGTGACTTCGGTTCTAGTCGTCACCTTTCGGGCGAGAGAAGTCGTAGCTCGGCTGCTTGCATTTTTACCTGACATCCAGAGCTCTTTTTCTTCTCACCCCTTCGTAATCTATGACGTCACAAATAAGAACTACTCTAACTAGAGCAATGGGATGAAAGTCGCACAAATACCGACTTTCAACCAACATTAGATGGACTAGTGCACGTCTTGCACGCATGTTACGGTCACTGCCATGTATGGCATATTTTTTTTCAAACCCTCTGCTGCTTGAATTACATTCAAACTATTACCGGGAGTATTTTTTTCAAACATTAAATGAAATAATTACATATCTTCAATGAAAGGCAACACATAACTTGCCTTGCTTGCCCTGGTGCGATGCCGCTAGTATACACCTGCAGAAATGATCCTGCAGTCTAATTATTTAGATTTGAATCTAATTTGACAGTATATAATGGGGAGGTTCATGTGAACTGGAGGTATTTTTTAGAAGTGATTTTCTCCTCATGCTGATGTAATTGAATTTTCTTAAAACCACCCCACTAAACCATCATTAATAACCCTTGTGTAGAGCATATATGTGATTAAAACATCGACAGATATCTAAACAAATCTTCAAAAGTAATTCAACTGATCTTTTTTTTTAAAAAAAACCTTCTTTTTATTGCCACTGTTCACAGATGAAATTTAATCCTGTAAAATTAAATTTATTATATTGTTTGATTAACTTGAATAGTGGCAATCTTTAATAAAATTGGTGACCTGGCGGTCTAGGGGTAAGGTGTCAGACTTCTTTGCTGGCGGCCGGGGTTCAATCCTCGGTCCCGGCACAGATTTATCTGATTACCAAACCCTTCCTTCACCTCTGACAAGACAACTTGTGAATGTGGGGAATGCCAGGCCTCCACCGTGGTTCGGATTCCACGTTAAACTGTAGGTCCTCCATTTCGTCTCACAACCACCCTACAATTACACATTAGTGTAAGTGTGTATAACCCGAACGGGTAGTAAGACGCGGTGCTAATAATAATAATTTAATAAAATTAATATATCAGATTTGATCACACTGACTGGTGTGATTAGAAAACACACACGAAATGTTGTGAATACGCTATCATTGCACAGGGCAGAATTGTGTGCTATGAATGTACATTATCTCCTTATTTTTAATACAACTTTGCACACTTAGGAATAGATTACACCCTGGCCTGACATGTTTCCTGCCAGTTGATTCATTGTGTAAGGCTCAAATGTGTTTCCGGTGTATTGAGTCCAGTCTCAAGGTCGTGTTTAGATCAACAATATAGATAGGACAATCAGGTTTTTTTGTTCTATTCATGGATGTAGCCGGGATTTCCTCATATAAAAGTTGAAACAATAAAATAAAATGACCACTGGGGAAGGATTTTTAGTCTTCATAGACCCTCAACATTAAATTTAAAATCAAAATTACTTTACAAGTGGTGATTTATTTTCAAACAAAAATTAAATTAAAATTGTGCTTCTTTAAATATACTAGTTTACATTTTAATAGCAATGGTGAAAAGCTTTTTTATATTAAAAAAATCCTATAAAAAGACATCCTCCCTTTAATAGTTTGGTCATTTTTATAGAGTAAGTAGTGTATTCATATAATTATAATATAATTAAAAAGGAGCCTTTTTTTAGAGATATTTAAAGCTACAATATTAAACTAAATAATAATAATGGCAAAATTTATTTGATACCTTAAAAATCAATTTATTTTTTAACACACACTCATATATGTGTGTGTGTAATTTTTTTTCCAAGCACTGCGTTTTAGTATTCGCTCAGGTTTTACATTTATGTATTAATCATGCAAATGGCTTTAGGGATGAGTAAGGTAATGTTTATATAAAAGTGTACCTATATTTGGATGGAGGTAGAGTGGAAACCCATTAGGGGAAAAACCACCCTCAGTAGACCCGATAGAGATTCAAACCTGGATCTCCCCGTCATCAACAGTTTAGTCTACTGCGAGTGTAATGCCTGAGACCATGCTGCCACCAAAGTAGTCTAACCTATATTAAATAAAGGGATTTCATGACTTACCGCTCCCTCTTATCCAGGTTATTTTTTACTATTTACGATTTAGAGCAGTGGTTCCCAACGTGGGGCACATGCCGGGACATTTGGGGTATGCGAAAATATTTGAATAATGGCAGAAAGAGCTATCACATATGCAAGCAGTATAAGACAAAAGATCAGTCAAAATTTGTGAAATGGTTCTCTTCTATATTTGACCTCAAGAAAATGATTTCAATTCCAAACATAAAATAGTTTTTATAATTATTAATAAATTAATAACTAGATACCGGTGACCTGGCGGTCTAGGGGTAAGGTGTCGTACTTCTGTGCTGGCGGCCGGGGTTCAATCCTCGGTCCCGGCAAAGATTTATCTGATTACCAAACCCTTCCTTCACCTCTGACAAGACATCTTGTGAATGAAGGAGAATGCCAGGCCTCCACCGTGGTTCGGATTCCACGTTAAACTGTAGCTCCTCCATTTCATCTCACATTCACCCTACCATTACACATTAGCGTAAGTGCGTATAACCCGAACGGGTAGTAAGACGCGGTGCTAATAAAAATAATAATAATAACTAGATTAATTTTCTAGTTTTTGCTGTAAATTTTACTTTTTGAATGTAAAAATATCCGCACTCTTTATTCACCTTATCATTACATGGTTTTTTATTCCCATTACTAGCCCATTTATTCTCAGTTGCAAAATTTAAATCAGAAATAATTACTAATGCAATTAACTACACATTTTGCTAAAATTAAGGGCACAATTTAAGAAAAATGGGCTGCCAAAGGGTATGCAGGTGAAAAAAAGGTTGAGAGCCGCTGATCTAGAGGAACAATTCATTCTGGAGGGGATATTATTTATGTTAATAGACGTGTCCAATTTAAACAAAAATTTGTATTTCTTTAAATGACAGACACTGGTTGAACAACTTCACATCTTTGGTGCTCTATATTTAATTTCATTTAATGTTTTAAATTCTCATTAAAATGATTTGCAGATGAAAAAGGGGATCTTGCCTCACTTACCCTACCTCTTTTTCACTCTCCCCTGAATGCACTACAACAGTGGTTCTCAAACTGTGGGGCGTGATAATTGCTAAAGTATTATTTTTAACCTAACCTAACCTAACCTAGTACCAGAATAAAAACATGTAGACTTTGAGAGATCAATCACTTTAGTGAATACAACATATCATTAAACCAATGGTTCTCAAACTTCTTAGTAACGCGGACCCCTTGTTGTGGGATGGATGAGCAAAAATATTACAATCATAAATTTATATTATGTTATAGGGATAAATTAGTCATAATATTTTTTAATGTAAATATAATTACAATGAAAATAAAATAATTGTAGGTATTATATTTGTACATCCATATATATATTAAAATAAATGTAAAAAAGAATTACAATAAAAATTAAAAGAGAATTTAATATGTATTATATTTTTAGTTTTTTTGTTTATAATCACTTATAATTTATGTGAGAAACGGAACTGCTCGTGTGACTCTAAAATATAGTTGAAATCTGTAGCAGTTTTAGTGACCATCTCCTTAAGTCTCATTCAACACTAAGATGATTTCATTTGACAATTTTCATACCACAGAGAGCAGAAAAGCCTCGCTCGCACAAATAAGTTGTTGGAAACAGTATCGCATGTTTTGGTGCTTTGTGCTGGCTGATGAGCAAACTAATATAAAAATGAATTTCCAAATTCTCCTCTACAGATTTGGGCTACAAGGGGTGTGGCCAACTCCCCACTTTTCAGCGTCACTTTCTCGCCGAGATTTAATATGGGAAGGCATCTCCATTGTGTTTAGTAGATAGCTGCAATTTACCCTTTTATATGACATTTTAAATTATCCAAAAAATATAGAAAGTTACCATCCTCGGGGTCCCCTGAGGGTCAGCGGACCCCATTTTGAGAACCATAGTATTAGACCTAACTTATATTTTAATTCAACTACTATTGTTTTGAACGTTATACTCAAATATTGTTTACAACTATCTACTTGTGTGAAACTGTATATTCCGTTCACGATAGGTTTTTACCTGGATGACAGTTCGAAAATCATATGTTTAGGTTTTGGGTTGCCAACTCTTGTAAAAGATCACTGTTTTGTTATAAATGTAAAGATCTTTAATTACCTGTTATATATTACATTAAAAATAACGTAAACTTAAGTTTTATCATACTATTTCATTTTTTTAAATAATTTCTTTTTGTCCAACTCGAAACAATATTTTAAACATAATTAAAAGTACTTATTTTTCGTTTTGAAACGTTACTGATTTTGTGTATTATAGTGCACACATCAATACCTTTTAATACAGGCATCGTATTTACTTGGAAAAGAGAAAATTGTTGTCATTTTTTTACATACAATACATGATTTTATGATTATTTTATCGTATTTTGAAATATTTAACTGAATAAAGTATTTTCATCAACTGCGTGTCCACATCATTGTAAAAAACTTGTTTACCGTTATGTTCAATCATATGGTTTAGATTCGTCAGTCGCCATTTTGAGGCTATGTTCGGTAGAAGTTTTTGTGAAAGTGGTGTGAATATATTTTTAAGGGGAAAAAACTATAAATAAACTTTGGGTCCGACCTAAAATAAATATATAAATAATATTGGCCTAAATTACTGTGGTTAACTATCACATTAATATATTACCATCTGTTTTCATTACAGTCATCCAAAGTGATAGATGTCAGCTGTTGGCGTAGTGATATATTAGGGATTACTTCTAGTAACATTTCGAGCTGTCATCCAGGTAAACTGAGCTCGTGAATGAATTGTATTTTCAACTCTGGAGACAGTGGAGGGTATGTATTGTGAAAGACTAGATGTCATATAAGAACTGCATATTTTAGTAAACTGAATTCAGAAACAAACACATCCATTGTATTTACACTAGCCCCATGGCTTCTTTGGTGCTGACTGACAGCTCACAGCTGACAGCTGACAATCAACATTTAGGTATATACCTAAACTTTGACTTTCAAAAGTGACAGCTGCTAAACACATGTTTTTGAAGATCATTTGATTCAGCGTAGGGATACATAATTTGGTTTGGTAACTTTTCAAAGCAGTCAGCTGTGAGCTGTCAGTCAGCACCAAAGAAGCCATGCGGCTACTGTAGTTTCAACATTACTTGAAAAAAGTTACACCAGCAAACATTTAACGAGTGATTTATTAAAATTTAAACTAAACAGTGTCCCAATTTTTTTAAAAAGGTGCTATAAATGCTGATGTTTAAGAGCTCTTATTATAATAATTTTGTGCTGAGCTTTATTTTGAATTTATTTAGATAAAACTTTCAGTAATTTGAGTGATGTCTACTTCATTTCCTTGCAAAATGCTAAAATAAGCATATACATAAATTTATGCAAGAAAATACGCAAACTAAACGAACCAGATATTTTTATTTGTCGATGGGGGAAGGGGTCACGACTTTCTCATGTGGATGTAAAGGGGGTAAAAGGGGTAAGCAACTTGAAAACTCCTGCACTGCAGGCTTGTATTGAACCTAACTTTCTCTTATTATTTTGAATAGTGCAATAATGTAGGTTATCATCTAAGTTACATCAAAGTCTTCATTTATTTATTTCTAACATTTATTTTCAGAAAACATGTGTGCTTATTTTTAAAAAAGTTCTCTCTGTTTTTTTTTCCTAGGTTAGAACCATTGTTACAAAGAATCAAGGAAAGCCGTACATCAGTTTTAACTCCACTTATTGATGTAATCGATCATAAAACACTTGAATACAAGCTTAACTTCGTCGACTTTCAGATTGGAGGATTCTCGTGGGGTGGTCACTTTACGTGGATACCCGTTCCCCCCAAAGAGGATGCTCGGCGGGAGAGTCCCATAGCACCGGCAAGGTTCTGATATTATGTTCTTAATAGTCATTGGATGCTTTACATACTATATATACATATTAAAGTGAAACCATCACACCTATCGTGAATATATTGAAATTATAATTTGGTACCCGCCTCGGTGGCCTAGTTGGCTAACGCGCTTGTCGTGTTGAGCTCGACTGCTGAGGACGGGGAGATCGAGGTTCGAATCTCGGTCGGGTGAACTGGGGGTGGTTTTTCCTAAATGGTTTTCCACTCTGCCTCCACGCAAATGTGGGTTCACTTCCTCTAATTCAACCTTCCCAATTCCTAATCCATTAGAGTAATTAGTACTTAAAGCGTATAACCCGAACGGGTAGTAAGACGCGGTGGTAAATATTATTATTATTATTATAATTTGGTGCCTAGACTATTAGGGGTGTGGCAATTACCGATACCAGATATTGAAATAAATTTTCAATGCTTTGGTTATTTGCACCAATTAACACTGAATTATGATTACGATTTATCATGAATATCTACTATTGGCTAATACTACTCCTATATGAAAACAATAAGTCATTAAAATATTATTTTTATAGTTTTAAATCAAATTAATGTATATTCGGATTCCAGATGCAATGAGCGATTAATTTTTGTTACCATTTTATTCAACAAACTCTCAGCGACAAAGTTTTTACTTAGTTGTTTTTTAAAATTTGGTTTTTTGTCAATCGCTTGTTTTAAAATGACTACATTTAGAGAGAAACATTTTGAAATGACAACCAGTATTCATTTTATATAATCAGTTAAATTTGGCATTTTGTTGAAGTGAAAATAAATTTTAAGGCTCTAAAGTAAATAATCACTCGTAATTAATCGAAATGTATTAATTATTCAAGTTGATGACCTGGCGGTCTAGGGGTAAGGTGTCGGACTTCTGTGCTAAGGGTCTGGGGCTCAATCCTTGGTCCAGGCACAGATTTATCTGATTACCAAACCCTTCCTTCACCTCTGACAAGACATCTTGTGAATGTGGGGAATGCCAGGCCTCCACCGTGGTTCGGATTCCACGTTAAACTGTAGGTCCTTCATTTCATCTCACAATCACCCTACCATTACACATTAGCGTAAGTGTGTATAACCCTAATGGGTAGTAAGACTTGGTGCTAATTATAATATTATAATAATAGTTATTATTATTATTATTATTATTCAAGTTTACTATACAGCATGAATATAAGATCTTTTAAAATTTTTAGACCTTTTGTTGTGTTATCAAATAAATGTAAATTATTTTTTTTATCAACATAGTAATCTCTTAATATATTCATCAATGTAAATTATGGGCTGCTCACAAATATTTCCTAAATATATGTAGAAAACTAACACCTGGACATTATAGATAATTCAAATGACCATGAAAATAAAACCATATTCTTGCTACACTTGTTGAAGTTGCCAAAGAATCTGTTATTTTCAAAAATGTATTCATATTACAAACTGTAAATTTGATACCGGTAATAAACTTTGCCCTAAGGGAGGTAAGGTGGTGTATTGCCTCACCAGGCTAATGTTGGCATATTTCCTCAAGATTTACCTGCTTATTTTCTTAGCTTAAATAAGTTAGTCACTGGGAGCTAGCTTTGGCACTAATGTGAAACAAAATATATTTTAAATGCCTGTTTAATCTAATTGCTTAATGAAGAAACTTTAAACAAATAACATAATGTCCACAATTTTTTTAGGTCACCTACTATGGCCGGGGGCCTTCTTGCGCTGGACCGTAATTTCTTTTGGGAAATTGGTTCATACGATGATGGCATGGATGTTTGGGGAGGAGAAAACTTGGAAATGTCGTTTCGTGTGGGTAATATCTTACACATTTTACTGCACAGAGAAAACTTGGAAATGTTGTTTTGTGTGGGTAATATCTTACACATTTTACTGCACAGAGAAAACTTGGAAATGTTGTTTCATGTGGGTAATATCTTACACATTTTACTGCTCAGAGAAAACTTGGAAATGCTGTTTCGTGTGGGTAATATTTTACACATTATACTGCACAGAGAAAACTTGGAAATGTTGTTTCGTGTGGGTAATATCTTACACATTATTACTGCACAGAGAAAGTGTTGTAAAATGCTAATAAATGTTATACCTTACAGTCACACTCACCTAAGGAACACATTAAAATCATTCAAATGTGATAGAGATTTATTGGCATAGAAATATGGTATATATTTCATTTCATTTACAGCTCGTTTTGGCAATTTAATTAACAAATATGGATAGATATGTATGGGGAGAACCAAACTCAGTGCATCCAGCCATGATTCAAAGTTCAAAACTTTTCTTTACTTTTACTTCTAATTCTGTATATTGTATTATATTTGGAAAAAGGTAAGAGCGAAAAGAGGTTTTCCTTATAGAGCTATATCATTATATATTCGCATCCATGTCCTTTTCCTGTGTTTGTCCTTTTTGTTATACCTTTTATTTGTTCCTATCTATGTGTTCTATTATTCTTTACCATTTTCCTTTTTCTCCTCTTTTCTGTTTTTTGGTTTTCTCTTTTAGGAAGTTGCGTTGCGCGTTTCACACTCCTCCCTGATGAGTTCCGATAGAATGAAACCTAGGTCGGGGGATTGGGCGGTGACGATCAATTTTCTTTAAGAGACATCCATTACCTCTTTGTCCATTGGCAGCAGTGTAAAGTGTGAACTGTGTTCTTCTTTTCATTGTAAAGGCCATATTGTGTTTGTCCCCCTTTTATATGTTTCTATCCACCTTTCCTGTACCTTCTTCCAAATATAATACAATTACCTCATAAAGCGAAAAGAGGTTTTCCTTATAGAGTTATATCATTATATATTCGCATCCATGTCCTTTTCCTGTGTTTGTCCTTTTTGTTATACCTTTTATTTGTTCCTATCTATGTGTTCTATTATTCTTTACCATTTTACTTTTTCTCCTCTTTTGTGTTTTTTGGTTTTCTCTTTTAGGAAGTTGCGTTGCGCGTTTCACACTCCTCCCTGATGAGTTCCGATAGAATGAAACCTAGGTCGGGGGATTGGGCGGTGACGATCAATTTTCTTTAAGAGACATCCATTACCTCTTTGTCCATTGGCAGCAGTGTAAAGTGTGAACTGTGTTCTTCTTTTCATTGTAAAGGCCATATTGTGTTTGTCTCCCTTTTATATGTTTGTATCCACCTTTCCTGTACCTTCTTCCAAATATAATAAAATTACCTCATAAAGTGAAAAGAGGTTTTCCTTATAGAGTTAATTCTGTATATTGTGATTCAGACACCTTAGAACATGTAAGCACCTATTTGGATGGGGTTTAAGTCCCCCACCATGTGATTGTATAGATATGTTGATAAATTGGCCCCGAGCTTATCATTAAATCAAATTTTATTTTAAAACATACTTGTAGATGAGCATCTCTTATGATTCTTGTCGTTCATGTTTATTTAGTCATTTTTCCGATAAAGTCTAGTTTTGGTGCAAATAAATCTATTTTTTCAGTGCTGAATTGAATGGATACTTTATCACTAAACTATATTTTTTCTGTGCATTAAAACAAATTTAATAGTGTCAAGGTTGATTGGGGTGTAACTAATATAACACAATGTAGAGTAAAATATTTGGATAATTGTTTTATAGACAAATAAATTATCCATTGAAAATTGAAACTATTATTATTTTACCTGGCTACAATCTTTTGTAAAAATATAATTGTAAATAAAAGTAAGATGTCATTTTAATGGGTTTTTTCTGTGGCAAAGTTTGATAAAGGTATGAATAAACCAGGGCTGGGGAGCTTGTACACCAACTCCGACTCCTAGATTTTTTATATTGTCTTACTCAGACTCCTTCAGAAATGGCTAATGTGTAGCCTATTAATTATAACAAATTTACTGCAGTAGAATTCTCCAAAACAGACTTCTTCATGGGAAGCTTCTTTGGAATTGTGAATTTAATTTTAAATAGATTTGTCACCCACCTCGGTGGCGTAGTTAGCTAACGCGCTAGTCGTGTTGAGCTCGACTGCTGAGGACGGGGAGATCGAGGTTCGAATTTCGGTCGGGTGAACTGGGGAGTGTTTTTTCCTAAATGGTTTAACACACTCCCTCCACGCAAATGCGGGTTCACTTCCTCTAATTCAACCTTCCTAATTCCTAATCCATTAGCGTAATTAGTACTTAAAACGTATAACACCGAACGGGTAGTAAGACGCGGTGCTAATAATAATAATAATAATAATAATAATAATAATAATAATAAAATAAGGTTTTAACACACATTGTGAATTAATAATGTACCATTCTCTGTCACACTTGATTCGCTCTGCACAGGTTTGGCAATGTGGGGGCACTCTAGAGACTATCCCTTGCTCTCGAGTGGGACACATTTTCCGTTCTTTCCACCCTTACACGTTCCCTGGAGGTAAGGACACTCATGGTATAAACACTGTCCGTGTGGCGGAGGTGTGGATGGACGAGTATAAGAAACATTTCTACACGCACCGGCCAGACTTGCTGGTTAGTAATATTCTATGCATGGATTATTCATCTCAATTTTGGCTATTTTATATAATTTAAGATGGGTTGAACTCAGTTTTTTTTTTATCTTGGTCTGCACTATGTCTCTGAACCTGAATCTTAAAAAACATGGTAAACACATGAAGTTAACTTCACCACATCAGTATAATTTTTTCACTCTCAATTCAGATTGATTTTTTTTCACATTAATTCTTGAGTTTCTATAGAAAATAGAGATCGTATCTATATGGCAAGATTTTTTTACATGATGCATTCATACATTCATATATTTGGTAAGTTGATGGTGTGAGGTATTGTTAGCTTTGTTCTATAATAGTTAAGTTTGGCTAAATCACCAATATGCCGCATTATTGGTGTTTTAAAATAAATTTCCGTACAAAAAACACTTAAATCTGATATTTTTTAAAAACACCAAATCTTGAATATATTCAAGATTCAAGGGACGTATTTACTAGTTTTGTGTTTAATCAAGAAATATAACGTTCAAGACTACTACAAACCCCACGTGGGCTTTACTCTTGATATGGCCTTACCTTACCGCGGTGGTGACTCCTCATTGAGTTCACAGGGGCAAGTGCACTGCCTATTATTTCATAAAAATAATGGTTACTATTATTTAATTTAAATAATTACAATTCATAATGATTAGTATTATTACATTGGTTGTATTGCTTGCAGTACACAGCGGTATGATATATCAGCTGTCTGCTTACACATATCATTCTCTTAGTGCTCCTCTTGACCTAGATATCAAGTTTTAAAGGGTCCCTTTGACACGTGGACCGGTGCACAACTCCATAGCGAACTTGGCGATTTATTTTGGAATTATGAGTTAAACTAAAGTGTTGCTACCAAGTTATTATAATTTTTAACATGCATTTGTTTCTCTTTTCTCGCAAAATGAATCATATGTAGACCTGATTAGATGCAAATAGTTGTTGAGCTTATAATCATTTTTAATTTGCTTTCCTTTCAAATAAAATAAATTATGTGCAAAATATTGTGTAAACAAAATTTTAAGACTTAACTTTAAGGTAATTGAGAGTTTTTTGCATGTTTAAAAAAAGAAGAGTGGCATTTGTATTTAAAATAATTCAAGGTTATTTTTTTAAGTTAGTATTTTGCAATCAATTGGTCTCCAAACAAAGATTCACTAAATTGCGTGTTTTGTAAATAATTATTTTATGTATTAATTTTGTGCTAGTTTTACTTTGAAGTTATTAAATTAATTGTGTTTACTTTTGTTACATTGCAAAATATAAGATTAAAACATTTACTGATGCCAAATGTTAGCATAAGTAAAACATGTTATATTAAAAATTTCCTGTATCATAGTTAAGAATATTTTGATTTGTCCACCATCTGTTTTTTTTAGTCACCACTACCTAAACTTAATCTTCATTTCAGACCCATATAATTAAATTTATATTAAGCTTTAACATACCTTTACTTATTATCCAAAATAGCAGACAGATTTTTTTTATAGCATACCACTAACATTTATACGAACATTTATAAATAATTTTTTTTGTGCGCAATTCAAAATTTTAATTATTTTTGTTTACTCAAAATAGCCCCCTACATTACTATCAGTTTGGATAATGGCTTTAAACCTATTTGATATAAATTTATTTTGTTAGGTTATTTTCAAATCATTAAAAGGTTCTTTAATAATTGTACAGATTTTATTTTGGAGTGATTTATGTACCTTGAAAATGTTAACTTGAGGGCATCCATAAAAAACCAACCGAGAGAAAGACTTTGCCATTAAACATATACAAATATTTAAATAACATATAAAAGAATATGTTCTGACGATAAATCAATATAAAAGTGATCAAGGTATATTTATTGTATAAGTAGGAATTTTCTTATATGATAATCGCGTCGATATGAGAAGCTGAGCTAGCCAGGGACATAAATCAAAATTATAAGTCATTATTACGAATTTTACAATTATTGCCCAACTAAGGGGCATTTCATCATCGTAGCTGAAAGATTAGTAGTGCTTCAATTTAGCCCCCCAACGAGGGGCCTATAGGTAGAACTTTTAAATTGGAGCCTAACAGTGGGGCCTTCATCATATAAGTCATTTTAAGAATTTTTCATTTGCCGCCCAACTATGGGCTTTTATAGAACTCTTCACACTGTTGAAGTAAACATTTCTACCGCAACCAATTGGGAATCAAACTTGAGCCACTTTGAGTCAGAGACAAACGACCATCTTTATATATAAGCCATTTCATATCATTAGTTTTAAACTACTCCCAACATTTCTTTTAAATAAAACCAATTCAAGATATTTTATTTGTTATTTCATTCATACAAATTAGAAATATGGTTTTTTAAATTCATCAACAGCAGTGGTTTTTTGAGGTTGTACAAATCAATTTGAGGTTTACAGAATGTAGATTTTTAAATTACTGGCATATGATTACATTATAATTACTATAAATAAAATTAATATGTTGTTATCTTGAGTTGTTTAGTTAGATGAGAGATTTGCATGTAAAATCAAAAGTCAAGATGTAGTTTTTTCTAATTAATACCCGCCTCGGTGGCGTAGTTGGCTAACGCGCTTGTCGTGTTGAGCTCGACTGCTGAAGACGGGGAGATTGAGGTTCGAATCTCGGTCGGGTGAACTGGGGGTGATTTTTCCTAAATGGTTTTCCACTCTCCTCCCACGCAAATGCGGGTTCACTTCCTCTAACTCAACCTTCCCAATTTCTAATCCATTAGAGTAATTAGTACTTAAAGTGTATAACCCGAACGGGTAGTAAGACGCGGTGCTAAATATTATTACTAATTAATTTTACTTACTGCATACATTCAAGAAGATACATGAAAAAAGTGTAACGATGTTCCAAACAAAGAATATGCAACACACTACAACCTAGTAATATGGAGGTTGTCTAACTCACCAAGGCTCACCA
>CABEEJ010009733.1:0-17130 GCA_901482245.1 Timema douglasi
GAAAAGGAGGACTAGTAAATTAAGGGACAATGTAAAAATAAATTATGTGTAAGAACGCCCCTTTTTATGTAATAGATACTGGGGCATAAAAAAGAATAAAGAAAAAAAGTACAGAGTACATGAAATAGTAGAGGAAGCAAGACTGAGGTGGTAGAGGCATGTATGAGGATGGATACAGAGGGGATGTCGATGAACATTAAGTATGTAGGAAAAAGACCGCGAGGGAGGCCAAGAAAGAAATGGGAAGAGTATATAACAGAAAGTATTCATATGAGAAGATCAGAATGGAACCGATTAAAGTCAGGAAGGGTCGTGGAAGGGTAGAGGAACATTGAAGCATCTTACTAATGTGACCTGACAAGATGGAAACAGATGATGGTGATGTATGAGAGAATGTCCTATAAAATCGTTGTTCCTTGTGAAATACTTCTCACATTCCTGGCACTTGTAAGGCTTGATTACCTTATGTATCAAAGAATGTCTCGTTAAATCATAATTCTTAGTGAAAGACTTCTCACATTCTTCGCACTTATAAGGTTTAATTACCTTATGTATGAGAGAATGTCTCGTCAAATCATAACTCTTAGTGAAAGACTTCTCACATTCCTGGCCCTTGTGAGGTTTAATTACATTGTATTTGAGAGAAGGTTTTCTCAAATTGTAGTTTTTAGTGAAACACTTTGACTTGTTAGATTTATTTACATTATGTATCAGAGAATGTCTTCTCAAATGGCTATAACTGGTGAAACACTTCTCACATTCCTGGCACTTGTAAGGGTTATTTATATTATGTATGAGGGAATGTATTGTCAAATGGCTATTCTTGGTGAAACACTTCTCACATTCCTGGCACTTGTATGGTTTATTTACCTTATGTGTGAGAGAATGTCTCATCAAATCATAACTCTTAGTGAAAGACTTCTCACATTCCTGGCACTTGTGAGGTTTAATTACATTGTATTTGAGAGGTTTTCTCAAATTGTAGTTTTTAGTGAAACACTTTGACTTGTTAGATTTATTTACCTTATGTATCAGAGAATGTCTCGTCAAATCATAACTCTTAGTGAAAGACTTCTCACATTCCTGGCACTTGTGAGGTTTATTTACCTTATGTATGAGAGAATGTCTTGTTAAATCGTAATTCTTGGTGAAACACTTCTCACATTCCTGGCACTTGTATGGTTTAATTACATTGTATTTGAGAGAAGGTTTTCTAAAATCATAGTTTTTTAACAAACACTTCTCAGGCTCCTTAGGTATAACTACTTTATGTATGAGAGAATGTCTTTTCAAATCGTAATTCTTGGTGAAACACTTCTCACATTCCTGGCACTTGTAAGGGTTATTTACCTTATGTATTCTGAGATAATGTCTTGTCAAATCATAATTATTAGTGAAAGACTTCTCACATTCCTGGCACTTGTGAGGTTTAATTACATTGTATTTGAGAGAAGGTTTTCTAAAATCATAGTTTTTGAACAAACACTTCACAGGCTCCTTAGGTATAACTACTTTATGTTTGAGTGAATGTCTTTTCAAATCGTAATTCTTGGTGAAACACTTCTCACATTCCTGGCACTTGTAAGGTTTATTTACCTTATGTGTGAGAGAATGTCTATTCAAATCGTAATTTGTGGTGAAACTTTTATCACATTCCTGGAACTTGTGAGGTTTATTTACCTTATGTATTCTGAGATCATGTCTTGTCAAATCATAATTTGTGGTGAAACTTTTATTACATTCCTGGCAATTGTAAGGTTTATTTACCTTATGTATTCTGAGATAATGTCTTTCCAAATCGTAATACTTGGTGAAACAATTCTCACATTCCTGGCACTTGTAAGGTCTGTCTATGTTATGTATGAGAGAATGTTTTGACAAATGGCTATTATTACTGAAACCCTTCTGACATTTCTGGCACTTGTAAGGTTTATTTACCTTATGTGTGAGAGAATGTCTTTTCAAATCGTAATTTGTGGTGAAACTTTTATCACATTCCTGGCACTTGTAAGGTTTATTTACCTTATGTATTCTGAGATAATGTCTTGTCAAATCATAATTTGTGGTGAAACACTTCTCACATTCCTGGCACTTGTGAGGTTTATTTACCTTATGTATTCTGAGATCATGTCTTGTCAAATCATAATTTGTGGTGAAACTTTTATCACATTCCTGGCACTTGTGAGGTTTATTTACCTTATGTATTCTGAGATAATGTCTTGTCAAATCATAATTCTTGGTGAAACTTTTATCACATTTCTGACACTTGTAAGGTCTATCTATGTTATGTATGAGAGAATGTTTTGTCAAGTGGCTATTCTTGGTGAAACACTTTTCACATTCCTGGCACTTGTAAGGTTTATTTACCTTATGTATTTTGAGGGAATGTCTTGCCAAATCATAATTTTTGGTGAAACCTTTATCACATTTCTGACACTTGTAAGGTCTATCTATGTTTTGTATGAGAGAATGTTTTGTCAAATGGTAGTTCTTGGTGAAACATTTCTGACACTTGTAATGTCTTTGTTCATTATGATTAAGGGAATGTCTTGTCAAAATACTTTTCTTGATGACAATCTTAAAACACCTATAGCATTTGTATGATCTGTGTACCATATGATTGGTAGTATGTTCAGTTAAAAGCTTCTTTCTATTCTTACTGTGATGTTTACCTTGTTTTCTATGGATTGCATTATTTTCTTTGTTTGCTGATATATTTATATTTTCATTTTGAATGGTTTCTAAGCTTGATGTATTAATGTTAGAATCATCTTTGTAGTTTTGATTTTGTGTTGCATTTTTTTCCATCACTAAATATTTGTTTGAACACAACATATCCTCGAGAAAACTTGTATTTACATGCATATTATGTATGTTTATAATAGGTTCTTGCACACTCAGAAGTGACTCTTGTTGTACATGTTCGTTACATGCCTGCACTTCAGGAGAATCATCCAAACAATCTGGTTCCACCTGAAACTATAAGATTACATATAAGGGGTGGAAGGAGAAAAGCAGGAACATCTCATTTTAACTCAAATTGAGTTAGTGCTGCCACCTGTTAGATAATCATGAGAACTTTCTGTCATAAAATATTAAAGTGAAGAAGCAATAAGGAGGTGAATGGGAGAACAAGAAGTTAGTTTTTGGGATGTAGCTAGAGAAGTGATGATCTGTGGAAATGTAATGGAATGAAAGTGAAAGTACAGAACTATATCCAAAGTGGGGATTTATTGTTGTATAAAACTAGATGATTTGTGACCTTTGATATACCAATAAGGTATGAGTAATAAATACAACAATGGTGATGAGGAAAATCACAATAAACCAACCTTAGTGAGGTGACGAGCGAAACTTTCACGGCAATTATGATGGTGGCAACAAAGTTTAACGATTTTAATGAGGAGGTGGAAGACTTGATAAGTTATTTGGAAAGATCGTATATGCATTTTTTGGTACATAATGTTCAGGAAGAAACTAAAGTTTCATTATTATTGATAATGCTCAGACCAAAAACATATAAAGTTTTAAAAAACTTGTTGATACCAGATCTGCCTTCTTCAAAAAGTTTGTGGAGTTGGTTAATGTGATGAAACAACATTATGCTACTAGAAAATCCATTAAAGCCGAAAGAGTGAGGTTAGGAAAGAGGTTTCAACGAGAAGGTGAAAGTATTGCAGAGTATGCGATGGAAACTAAACATATATAGCAACTTCGTGTAACTATGGAGTGTTTCTAGGCAAAGCTTTGTGTGCTAGGTTAGTGATTGGTTTGCTACCACAAGAGAGTCAACAAAAGTTAATGGCGGAAGTAGAAATCACATTTCAAGAGGCACTAAACGTAGGACTCCGTCTAGAGAAACCTGCCGTCAAGTGAAAGTGTTTCATAGTCAGCCAGGATCAAGTTGTATAGACAATATATACAAGTTGGATAGATCTGAAGGGTGTAAGCAGCCGAGAGTTATACTGAGGGCAGAAAATATGGACAAGACAAGGGAGAGGCCCAAAGTGTATTCATGCTATCATTGTGGTAAAGATAATCATTCTGCAAAAAATTGGGGTTTTTTTTTTCTTCAAAAATTACAGGTGTCATAGGTGAGGAAAAGTAGGTAATTTAAATTGGTGTGTAAAAGTGCTGGGAAAGTGTAGGCAGTAGAACCGAAAGTAGAAATGACAATTTGGATTTGTGTAGTATTTATGTGATTAATATGAAAGACCTAGACGAACAATGGACAGTGGGGCTATAGTATCCATATTTTCCAAAATATTCTATAGAAATCAATTTTCACAAATTAAATAAAGTCTTACATCTTTAAAGCTTAAAACCTACTCAGGACAGCCACTTCAAGTAAAAGAGGAGTTCCAAGTGACAATATCACATACGGGACAAACCGGTACATCTCCCGGTTGTAGTGGTAAAGGGTGGTTTTACAATAACACAGGCTTTATTAGGAAGAAACTGGCCCAAAGTATTAACAATTGACTAGTCTTCAGTATTGCAGGTGATTAACAAGGAAGAAAAGGCTTTTTATATAATATATCAGAGAAATTAATTAAAGAACAAAAACATTGTTTGAGAAACCATTAGGTCTTATAAAGGAAATCAAAGCAGAGATTGTGCTTAGAGAAAATGTCATCCATCGCGGTATATTGCAAAGCCCAACCTGTTCCGTATGCGACTAGACGGCAAGAGTTAGAGGAATAATATATCCAGTTACACAGACAGAATGGGCGACACCACTAGAGTGCATGGCACAGCCCAATAGTAAGGCAATGAGGTTATGTGATTACTTTAAAGTGACTTTGAACCAATACATTAAAAGTGAACACTATCCTCTACCAACACCTGAAGATATTTTCACTGGTATCACAGGAGGTAAAGTTTTCTCCAAGATTGATTTGAGCAAAGCATATTTACAGTTAGGGGTGGGAGAATGCTCACATGCTACCTTGACAACACAATGGTAGTAGGTAGGGGTAGGGCGAATGTCTTATTTGTGGGACATAAACTCGATGAGAATGGTATCAATCCATCAGATAGATTTGTCAAAGCGATATTGGATGCACCAATACCTAGTGATGTCAAAAGGTTAAGGGCATATCTTGAACTCATAAATTACTATGGTAGATTCTTAAATAATTTAGCATCAGAGCTTCACCCCTTATACAAATTATTGGAATCTAAATCTAAATGAAATTGGGATACTAACTGCCAGTCAGCCTTGGAGAAAAGCAAAGAGCTATTAATAAAAAGTGAGGCTTTGGTACCATATAAACCAATTTTTTCAATTCAAGTGATGTGAATTTGGTAGATCCTTTAAACTAATAACAGATGATAAGCCATTTAGATCATTGTTAAGTGCTACAAAAGGGGTACCTGTAATGGCAGCAACAAGAGTACAACGCTGGGCGATCCTTTTAGCAGCATATAAATAAAGTTGGTATATCAAAATGAAAGAGAGATTCCAGAAGCGGATGTATTGTCAAGATTTCCTAGTGAAGAAGTAAAAGAGTCAGAGCAGAGCATTAATTTCTTTTCTGCCTTTATGGATTTATCTATTACAGCCAAATAAATCGAGAGAGAAACAATCAAGGACAAAACTTTGAGGATAGTTTTGGATTTTACTTTGAAAGGATGGCCATGAAAGGTGGATAAAGAAACATTAATGCCCTATATAGATCACAAAGAGGAACTATCAGTTTAAGAAAATTGCCTTGTGTGGGGAAATCAAGTATTTATTCTTACAATATTCCAGGAAGCAATCTTAGAAATATTGCATGAAGAACATCTTGGTATATGTCGAATGAAAGCTCTTTCTCACAGCTATGTGTGGTGGCCAGAATGGACTCGGACATAGAAGACATGAGACGCAAATGTGACATTTGTCAAATGACATAACAAGGACTAGTAAAGGCCCCTTTAAATCATTGGTCTTGACCCAACACGAAGTGGGAACGAGTACATTTAGATTTTTTTGCGAAAGATAAACATAACTTCTTGATTCTAGGTGATGCTTACAATAAATGGGTAGAAGTGTTTCCCATTAAGTCTACTACATCCACAAAAACTAAAGAGAAGATTCTGAAATGTTTTGCAGTCTATGGTTGCCCAGAGAAGATAGTGTCAGATGGAGGACTGCAGTTTGTTTCTCAAGAGTTTGAAACTTTTCTAAGAAGGAATGGAGTAAAACATATCTGCTCTCCTCACTACCATCCATAGTCAAATGGTCAAGTTGAAATCATGGTGAAAACACTAAAAAAAAAATCATTGCTGAAACAGGTGCTGCAAGAGGAAAGGAGAAAAGAAAGAAGGAGTATACAACATAAGAAAGATTGTTTTGTCTTTGCTTATCGTAATACAAAACAGTAGAATTCCCGTACCAATTTGTTTTATCGCAAATGTGAATTTTGCATGTCCCTACCAATATCATATGAGTAATAAATACAACACTTTCTAATTAACTTTTTAAGAAAAAAAATGGTAACAAGTAAACTAAATAATATTTTTTTAATGTTAATTATAAATGCTACAAAGTGTAAAAAGGATTAAAAGCCTAAAACGGATAAGAAGATGATCATCATGTTTCCAACTTGTGTACAAGTCAGTTATATTCCATTCACGATAGGTTTTTACCTGGATGACAGTTCGAAAATCATATGTTTAGGTTTTGGGTTGCCAACACTTGTAAAAGATCACATTTTTGTTATAAATGTAAAGATCTTTAATTACCTGTTATATATTACATTTAAAATAACGTAAACTTAAGTTTTCTCATACTATTTCATTTTTTTAAATAATTTCTTTTTGTCCAACTCGAAACAATATTTTAAACATAATTAAAAGTACTTATTTTTCGTTTTGGAACGTTACTGATTTTGTGTAATATAGTGCACACATCAATACCTTTTAATACAGGCATCGTATTTACTTGGAAAAGAGAAAATTGTTGTCATTTTTTTTACATACAATACATGATTTTATGATTATTTTATCGTATTTTGAAATATTTAACTGAATAAAATATTTTCATCAACTGCGTGTCTGCATCATTGTAAAAAACTTGTTTACCGTTATGTTCAATCATATGGTTTAAATTCGTCAGTCGCCATTTTGAGGCTATGTTCGTTAGAAGTTTTGGTGAAAGTGGTGTGAATATTTTTTCAAAGGGGAATAAAACTATAAATAAACTTTGTGTCCGACCTCAAATAAATATATAAATAATATTGGCCTAAATTACTGTGGTTAACTATCACATTAATATATTACCATCTGTTTTCATTACAGTCATCCAAAGTGATAGATGTCAGCTGTTGGCGTAGTGATATATTAGGGATTACTTCTAGTAACATTTCCAGCTGTCGTTCAGGTAAACTTAGTTCTTGAATGCCTTCATCTTCCTCTATTCTTCCACCACTATTCCTCCTTTAATATCTTCTATTCCTCTCCTCACACTTAAACACTAAGTTATCTACTCTTCCCATTTCTTTCTTGGCCTCCCTTGCGGTCTTTTTCCTACATACTTCATTTCCAACATTTTCATCAGCATACTCTCTTTTAAATCCTCATACATGCCTCTACCACCTCAGTCTTGCTTCCTCTACTATTTCATGTACTCTCTGTACTCCTACTCTTTCCTGGATAATTTCATTCCTAACCTTGTTTCTCTTCTTGACTGCTAATATGCTCCTCACAAACTTCATTCCCATGGCCTCAACTTTACTAGTTTCTCTTACATTAAATGTCCAAAGAACTGCTGATATGTGGCAATAGGTATAAAGTACACTCTGCACAACACTTCCTTACCATTTAAGGTCACTTTTCTTCTCCATATCAGAGGTCTTACACACCTTTAGAACTCTCCCTGCTGTCCTCTTCTCATTAAATCCTCTCTAGTTCCACATTTCTCCTCAATCACACTTCCAAGATATTTTACGTTCTGTATTTTTTCTCAACTCTACTCCATCAAACCTTATAGCTTAACTATGCCTTACCCTTTGTCTTGTCATTACCATCACTTTACATTTTGCCATACTAAATTTCAATCACTCTTTCACTTCCTCATTCCATTCTTGTAGTTGTTCCTATATTTCCTCTTCCTTCTCCCCCCATACCGTCAAGTCATCAGCAAACATCATGACTTTCATTCTTTCCTCCTCGAGTTTTCCTGACACTTTGTTCATGACCATTTCCATTACCAATACAAATAGTAATGGTGAACGAGTACTCTCCCACTTCACTCCATATTTTATTTGGAACCACTACATCTTAACATAACTCCTGTTACCCTCATACTTGCTTTTCACTCTAATTACAACTCTTCTTTCCACGTCTACCTCCTCCATCACTTTCCAAACTTTATTTCTATCTGCGATATCATAATATGCCTTCTCCACATCCATAAATACCATTACCAAGTCTTTCTCATATTCATACCATCTTTCCATCAGCTGTCGTATGGCAAAGATTAAGTCTATCGCTGTGCTCTTCCTTTTCCCACTTCCTTTCACTTTATTTCGTATTCTCTTTTCCAGTACCTTCTCATAAAGTTTCGTACATTGACATTTGTGTTATCCCCCTATAGTTTAGAAACCTCTTCCTGTCTCCTTTCTTGAAAATAGATATTATAACTCCCTTTTTCCAATCTTCTAGTACTTTTTTCTCCTTCCAAACCACTCTAGCACCCTGTGTAACCACAGTATACTTACTTCTACTGCTGTTCTTATCATTTCCACTGTCAGTTCAACCACACCCGGCGCTTCCCCTGGTTTCATACTCTTAATGTGACCTCCACCTCTTTCCACATTGGACCTCTTTCCTATTTTTGCTATTTCTACCTGATCCTCTGTTTCACTCTCAATCTTTTCCTCTTTCGGGTTGAACACTTTCTCAAAATATTTCATCCACAGTTCCTTTTCTTCCATGTTCTTCCTTATTCATCTATCATTCTAACTTCTTGTTTTCACTCTCCTAGTGTTTCTTACTTGGCTATATAACACCGTCTTGCTTCCTCACATGTCCCGTTCCAGCATTTCTGTCCATTTTCGCATCCAATCCTTCCTAGCTTCGCTTCTTTCTTCTTCTCTCTATATTTTTCCTCCGATTCCTCACTCCTATTTTTAAAACTCCTTCTGAATGCTTTATTCTCCTCCACTGCTTCCTTCACCCTGTCGTTCCACCAGGGTGTCACCTTCCACTTCCTCTTATTACTTGCCCTTCCACATACCTCCTCTGTAGCTCCCACCAGTCTAAGTCTACCTTGAGGAAGGTAAAAAGAACAATAAGGGGAAAAAATTGTATTTACTGCACAAAGGATCAAAACTGGTACAAAGTAAATACAATAGATTTTGACCACTTTTAAAATTTTCAGTTTATATTTTTTTGCACTACTTTGCCCTTTATAACCTTTCAACACTTTTTGCACTTGTTGCCATTTTTTCCATGCCCATTTTACCCTTTTAGTGCTATTTACACTTTTCATCCTTTTGTAACCTTTTTTTCTATATTGAAAAAAAATATTATATTTACTTTTAATTTTTTTTGCACTTTTACACCTTGTAAAAAGACCAAAAAGGAGGAAAATGTGTAAAAGTTGAATCCAATGTGATTTTTTTTAAATAAAGTGGATAATAAGTGAGAAAAGGATAATTAGGTAAAAGGAAAACGATTGTAAAAATGTCAATAAAGTCAAGCTGATAAAATTAAAAAGGTTATAAAGGTTAAAAGGGGCAAAAAAAACCACATAGAAATGTTTTTATAATAGTTGTACCAAATGTGAGCTCTTTCATTTCCCGGGCTTTAATTTTGAAATTCGATATGAAAAGACGTCATTCAGTTCCCCAGGATTGACTAAACTGACTTACATGTAAAGTTTATATTTATATATCACACCAAAAAGTGTAATTCATAATAGTTTTCAATTTGGAATATTGTGGGAGCCCCTCTTCTCCATTTTGAAATTTAATGATTGGAACATAATAGGGGTGGTTCTTATACCTACCTTGATTATTTTAACCTTTTATTAATTACTACACTGAAAAGTAATTTATTATTTTAGTTTTGGGAGTAAAGAAAAACCCCATTTCTCCTGTCCTTTTTCTAAATAGTAAATATTTAACCCTTATTTTGTTATTTATTAGTGCCAATAGCTGCTTCTTGCAAACCAACTTCCAGAAATTTGATGCACTAATGTTTTGCGAAGTTGGACTTGAAATTAACCATGTGCACGCACACCTTAATTTTGGCTGGTCAACTAATAGGTAAAGTACATCTGGTTAAGTAATGTTGCCGATATCGCAAGGAACAACTATCTTATTTACTTTGGAAAAGGTATTGGAATAAAAAGATTGTTCAGTTTCTAACTGAAAACTTTATTGTCTAATTGTGCCTCCCACCTCCCAGGTTAGGAAACACTGTTTTAGTGCAAATAGCTTGGCCAAATTTTACAAAAACTAGAGGACACAAGGTTTTTTTTTTTAAATTATTATTCATCACTGCTCTCATCAGTGTCACTTTCTACACTTTCATTGGTCTCTTCAGCATGGCCCTCCCACAAAATATTATCTTATGTGCCATCCATCTTATTGAATAGGCAGCACTTCTTAAGTCAATGGACAATGGATTCAGCAGACATCCTTCCCCAAGCAGTTAATATTAACTTGCAAAGCAGGTTCAACAAAGGCGTCTTAATTTTGCCACTGGGGGTTAGGGGATGATCTGCTGACAAAAGCTAGTTTGAATACTCCTTTCGGAGGTTGTCCTTGAAGGGATTATTCACAACCACATCAAGGACTTATAGTTGTGAAATCTTACTTCCTGAATAACAACAAGATCTGAATTTGTTGCCTTGACTTTATTTTTCACATCTGGAGTAAGATGCCCTTTGAATGCATCAAGCACTAGCATTGCCCATTATTTTAGAAGAGCTTCAGGCCTTCTATTCCACACGACTGTTAGGCAATCATAAATTAATTCTGCGGTCATCCACCCCTTCTCTTGACACCTGACAATGATTCCACTGGGCAGGGTTTCTTTCGGGGTGGTTTTCTTCTTAAAATTACATATGGTGGTAGCTTCCTAACATCAGCAGTTGCAGCTAACGTAGCTGTAATGCACAATTTTTCATTGCCAGTGACTTTATGGCACGTGTAGCTCTCTTGCAATTTCTTGTGCCTTCAATCCGATTACGTCACGACTTATCGAATATCCATCACGTCTCTTTCCTTTACAAAAGAAAGAACAAGCACATCAATTTCGGGATTATGGCCAGGCTTGGGTCCTCTACAGGGTTTTTGCATTGAGATGGTGTTCTTAAGTGTTTGTTTTTTTCTAAAATCAAGCTACGAATTTTCTTCTCATCAATTCCGTATTTTCTTCCCGCTTCTCTATTACTCAGTTTCTGCATAGTTTAAAATTGGCATCATAACTTTGTCTAATTCCCTGGCTAAAACACGCTTTTTTCTCGACATGATCCGCCATGTTAGGTTAATACACGCACTAAATTATTGTTCTCATAATATAATAAATGTTGACCAACATACTGAAACAAAATCTAACTTGAAATATTTAAAATCCCTTTACCAAAAGGATATATAGCTGAGAAAATGCGCTGAAGAAACTAATTTTATTTTGTCAGTAGTTATGGCCCAAGTATTGATAACACAAATAAGATAGTCATTCTTCATCTATTTTTAAATAGCTTTGCCGACCACCATGGTTCATCTATTTTTAAATAATTTTGCCAACTATCAAGGTTCATCTATTTTTTAAAAGCAGTGATTATTAACTTTGATATATATATATATATATATATATATGTATCAATTTAACAACATGTGTATAATATAGGTACAAAATTGAATGTGTATTATCTAAGAGTGTGATTAGAGGTCGCATCAGATATTTATGAGAGTTGTTTCTTGGGAAAAATTGCGGCTTATTTTCGGCCCAATACGGTATGTAGGCTACTTATTAGGTTAATGTGTTAGATATGAGGAAAGCTGAGTTTATAGAAAGTGTACCCACATTTGTGTGGAAGGCAAGTGGAAAATAATTGATGGAATACCACCCTTAGTAAACCTAATTGGGATGTGTACCCTGATTTAGCCGTCTTCTGCAGTTAAGTCTATCGCAAGAGTGACACCTTAGACCATTCAACCACTAAGGCTTGTTTTTATATTGTTTGACATTATCTTTGCACTTATAATATTTTTATTATTACTATATATAATACAAACCTTTAACACATCTGAGGTGCCAATAGCTGGCGTACTCTCAAACCTTCCAAGGACAGAATCATAAATTTGAACTTCAGTCTTCACAATCTCCTCAATATCTGATAATGGATCAGTCTCAATCTACAACAATAAAACAAAGATATGGATACAGTCGACATAAGACTGGAAATGTTGGAGTAACTGAGACACCACTCACTACTAAATAGAACCGATAAGGTACTAACTACTAATATGTACTGTGACATCACTAACTACTAACTGGTCATTTGTAACTGTGACATCACTAACTACAAACTAGCTATGTGTTACTGTGTTATCACTAACTACTAATATGTACTGTGACATCACTAACTAGTCATATGTAACTGTAACATCACTAACTACAAACTAGCCATATGTAACTATGCTATCACTAACCATTAATTAAACATATATATATATGTAATATAAAGTCGAGTAAGGAGAATAAAGGAATACTGGCTTGAGCTAAAAAATAAAAATAATTGCTGTCTCTAGAATAGCATTGGCTGCGATAGTTAAACTGAAACTGGAAGCATTTGATATTATAATCCTGTCTGCTAATGGCCGAACTCCGAAGCAGTGCTTATTGAGACCTTTGTTATTATCCAACAATAGCATGTACATCTTAAGTCAGGATGTAACATTATATACTGATTAGTCATATTTAAATCATATATTTTCGAACTAGATAATCTACTTACTAACCTTGCGCTTCAAGGCAATATCAGTTTTGGGGGTTTGCAAGTAGGTATTTTTCCCGTCAAGTTCAAATCAAGTTTGGATGAAAATATCAGCCAGAGGAATGAAATGAGAAAGTGAAAGAGTGTTTTTTTCCTATATACTTTATCCCCATCATTTTCTTTAGAATCCTCTCTTTTTCTATCCTAATTACACACAAAGACCAGTCTTACTTTCTCTACTATTTCATGCACTCCCTGTACTCCTACTCTTTCCTGAATG
This sequence comes from Timema douglasi, assembly GCA_901482245.1. Lineage (NCBI taxonomy): Eukaryota > Metazoa > Arthropoda > Insecta > Phasmatodea > Timematidae > Timema > Timema douglasi. The sequence goes on from CABEEJ010009733.1 coordinate 13,215, forward strand.
ACTTCCCTCCTAATCCTGTTTCTCCTCGTGACAGCTAACTTGCTCCTCACAAATTTAATTCCCATGACCTCCCCTTTCCTAGTTTCTCTTAAATTCCTTGTCCATGTTTATGCTTCATATGTGACAATGGGTACAAAGTATGTCCTGTACAACACTTCCTTGCACTTCAAGGGCACTTCTCTTACTACTATGTTTTATTCCCATCCTTCTCCTTATTCATGCTTCCAAAATATTTTACATTCTGTAATTTTCTCGGCTCTAATCCACCTTACCCTCTTCCCTGTCATTACCATCACTTCACAATTTGCCGTGCTAAATTTCATTCCAAACGCTCACTTCCTCATTCCATTCCCATACTTCCTCTTTTTCTACCTCTCATACTATCTAGTCATCAGCAAACATCATGGCTTTCATTCTTTCCTCCCTGACAGCTTTATTCATGACCATTCCCATTACCTTTACAAATATTAATGGTGAGAGAACACTCCTCTGCTTCACTACATTAAAAAAACAAATAAATACTATAATTAACATGGGACTGAATAGTTTTATGTAGAAATCATAGGCAACGCTAGATCCTATTTATCGAGAGGACAGAAATAACCAGCTCCGTACACAGTTTTTCTTTGGGGTGTAGGAGAAGAGGGTCTAACGCTAGATCCTATTTATCGAGAGGACAGAAATAACCAGCTCCGTACACAGTTTTTCTTTGGGGTGTAGGAGAAGAGGGTCTGCTTGCGGTAGCTCAGGGGGAAACCCCAAACCAAAGTTGTCAATAATGTTTATAACATCAAATCTTTCATGAAACAATTTTAAGTATTGAAATAAAATATAATTTGCTTTGTAGCTATTTTATAAGAATTAAATAAGCTCCGAGTCTGGGAAGAAAGAAATCCAAAAATACATTACTAATCATACTTTAGGGTAAAGGGGAGTTGAAACCCCTTCTCCTCATTACGACCCTGGAAATAAACAGTAGTGTGGAATAAAAAGATGTTTTCAACCCTAAATTTAACTTGTTTACCCTCACACCAGTGAGCACGTGGTTTGAATGTCAAACTCTTCTAGTCTGGTGTGTTGGTGATGGGGAGGTCAGTGTTGAAATCCCAGCTGAATGTACTAAAATGGTTTTGCACTTTCCCTCCACACAAATTCAAATACATTTACTCCAAATTTTACCTTCCTAATCACTACCGTATTAGAGTAATCCTAATAAATTATTTAGAGTACATCCTGAACGGGTAGTAGGCTAAAACATGATCAACTTAAAAAATAATAATTGTGAAACATCATATATATATTCTAAACTTCATTGTTGATGCGTCATAATATTAATAGTGTTATCAATATATTTTTCTAACTCTTTGCAAAACCATTGAGCATAATTTTGGAATGACTCCTTTTGGAACTAAGCCTTCGCATTTTTACTATTCAAATAGAAAACTAATAATAATAATAATAGTGCAAAGCAAGACAAAATAACACTTGTGTAGAAATAACATGTAAATGCATAATAACTTTAAATTGTTTCTTTAGATGTTTAAAAAACAAACCAAATCTAATCACAACACAATGAAGGGTTTAACATGTAAAAGGAAAAACAAACTAATGTTACATTACTCAAGACATTGTGAAAGGGGGTGGCAGGCATATTTCTTAAAGCTATGCATAGGGGAAGTCAAAATGGGCCTAAAATTCGTGTAGTAATACCAACATATACAAGTTTTCCTAAAAAAAAACCAGTCTGATGTGTTTTTACAATGTTTGGTAGGCACAGACCTACACACTTGCTTTAACAAACCATCGTTTTTTGTGTAACAATAAGCAATTGTTTCTGTTTTGCTTCTAAGATTTCTAAAGTAATAAGAGGCTTAATCAACTATTCCCAGCGTAGCTGTTTTTAATAAATACATGTATAAATATAAATATAAAAAATATAGAACAAGTTGTTTAGGCACTAAGAGTTCTCCAAATTTAAAAAAATATAAGAAATTGAGACAATATAAATATTTTGTTTAGTGCACCTTATTGTACTACCCATCCAGGATATTTTTAATAGTAATGTAACATACTAATTACCCATTAGCATGTACACTCAAAATATCTAATACAAGATTGTCACTATAAATCCAATAACTAATAAATTCTAATATAAGCTCACGATGAAATTGTGTTGCTGGAAACACCCAAACTTGAGGAACGTGCCCTAGCTGATGGTTCAACGCTGCCTGTAGGAACTACAATACAAGGACACCTTGCATGCTTGCCAGACTTAGAAATAATGAGGGGTCGCTTCCCTGTGTTGTCCTCAGCGGCCGTCTCCTACCGCCAGTTGGCTTTTTCCTCTTTTTTAGGACATAACCACTCCCCCCTCCTTGTCGATGTCCCTTCCCTAGTACGTCAGTGCTTCTTGTATAAAACAGCCATCCCTCGCTTCACATTTGGTATTCTACTGTAACGATTCGTCGGAGGACATCCTAGAAGTTAAATGAGAACCAGTGAACTAAACCAGCGGTGATCACAATGTTTGAGGTGTCAGTCTCTCCTCCTCACCGCAGATGAAGTAAAGTCTGTGACTTTGAGTACTTAATCTACTAATCTTTGATAGGGTCTTATGATATGTTTTTCTATGTACATAAGACATAGTTTTGAATGCCAGAGTTTACTCTCTGTTTTGATATGTTCATAAAATGTGGTTTTGAATGTCAAGAGTTCTTGATTTGTTTTTCTAAGTCCATAAGACATATCCTTAAATACCTGGGCAATAACCAAACACCCTATACTGTATAACCAGGCTCAGGCTAGGCTAAATCTTTAGATCAAAAAATGGTGGAAATCAGGTTGTCTATAGCTTTGTTCCATGACCTAGTTGGGTCTTTTGACTGATACTAGTCTCTAATCTTTCTGTGGTTGTACATTTGTACGGTGGGGTGCTCAACTTGTGGGTATGCTACCTGTCCAGAGTAATGGCCCACGTGGTATTGTTTATTTTGTCCAGCCCCCTTCAGGCGTCACTTGAATTAGTTAATGTTTAACTGTTTGCTATTGCTATAGTCTGTATCCACACGTGTGTTGATATTTAAATATACTATTGAATGACTAGGCAGTACTAATGAGTAATATACCAGCCATAGTATCTCTACAGCCTAGATTCCTGGTAGCTCACCATTAACTATTTGTAAACTTATTGCTCCTATTCTAGGAACTTAACCTTTGTATCTCGTAAATTAATATGGAGTTAACTCATGCTAGCTAGCTCGTTTGACTACCAACGTTGTAACTCTTTAAACTAGGACTGTCTAGATTTAGGTATTGTTAACTATTATTCTTTTATATGCCAATTAGGTTAAAGTCTAGTAGCCGCAAGGCTGGAGTGGTGTTATGTATGGTTGCTTAATCTTAAATCAATAATTGCTTCCAATTTAAACTGCCGTTGTGTTGAGGTAGACGCCCCTTTGTTGTAAGAACGTGGGTTTGTTTTACTTTAACGAGTAACACCCTTTCTAATATAGACACAACCATACTTGTCATGGTTGCAGGTCAAACCTAGGTGCTTCACACCTAGCACTCCTAATTGGGGCAACAATGTCTAAAATAACAGATATAATTCCCATCAATAAACAATGGTAAGTTTTGTATATGATCTCGTCAAACCATTTGTATTACTTTCAACTTGTTTAAATTTAAATAAACTGATTTGTTATATCAGTTTTATAATGTTTCATGAGAATGAAATGCATTTATTCATAAGAAAATAAAGATTAGACCACTGTCATAAAACTATCGGTAGTAACAGATATTTAGAATAACAAAATATGTTATGGATCATCAGTGTATTATTATTATTATTATTATTAAGGTTTAGAGGCCCATCGACACATTGAGGTCATTAGGGCCTTGAAATATATTAAAACTT
>CABEEJ010009734.1:5793-17122 GCA_901482245.1 Timema douglasi
GATGATTGACGAGTAATGTAGCTTCCTAGCTCACATGGACAACATATGCGGGACAGTTACAAGTCAATGTTTTCTTTTTTACAATAAAACGTAATTTCAATTAATTAAAATTAAATAAAACGTGAAATACAAGAATATAGTTTTGAAGCTATCATATTAATATAAAGAATATAATACAATAATTTTTACAAAAGTTTATATTTTCAAATTAAATCATGTCTAAGCTGTTGAAAATGTTCGGTAGCTTTCTGGTAGATTGCTCTGTCTTCGGAAGCACCTCTCCGTTTCCTCCCTGACCTCTTTTTGGCATTCACTATCTTTACGTCTTTTTACAAAATGTAAAACCCGCTATTTCCCCTTCCCTTTCCACATTTATTTCCCATTCAATTAAAACCCTTGACGGGACACTAATTGTCTGTCAACTTGTTAATACACCTGATTTCATCGCTGAGGGAACTACATGCGTACTATTGAGCAACAGCTTTGTCAATCTTTTGTTTACCGTGCTCAGTCTTCCTTCGAATGCATATAAAATTTGGCAATGCCGGGCTGTCGTTTGGTCCAGTAATTGGCGCTTCTTCCTCCAGTACAGTCGTAAAGTTACAGTAGTCTGAGTCCCGTGTTCATAATAACTAGCTCAAAAACATTCACTAAATAAACGCTCATGTTTTATTAGTACTCTTTGTATACAAATACTTGTTATTGATCACGTTAAGATTTTGTGTGTATCTGTATGTGTTGGTTGTGCATTTTGTATTTTTGCCGTAAGGTTGGGGGATTATAGGTTTATGTGCATATACATATATTTATTTGAATAATAATGTATTGTTAACAGTAAAAATATATAACAAATATTGAAATCCTCGGTTTGTTTGAAACAATTACATTCCAAGAGGAAAATATTAAGTGGTAAATAAAGGGCAATAGGGTTAAGAGTCTACACCTAAATTCGGAAAGACGGAACTTGTTCAGTAAATAATTCGACAATGAAGATTACAGAAGCTACAGGTGTGTCTTATAAGTTAGTAATCTCTATTAAACAAATGTTCAAAACTAAGAGAAAGTTACTGACACCAATTAAAAATGAAATAACTGCACTCAAATGAAACGTTTGGATAAATATGACACTTTTACTCAAGCAGCAATTCGCAGTAAGGTACATTCAATTTACCGTAACAATGAATTACCTACCCTAAAGAAAATTATTATTATTATTAGCACCGCGTCTTACTACCCGTTCGGATTATACGCACCTAAAGAAAATTAAAGCTTTGATTGATATTGATAGTGACCTTCCTGATTTTCTGATTAAAAACAAGCAAGAATGTAATTTATAGCATTTAGTATAAAATGCATGTTGTAATATATTTGTTTGTATATTAATTATGAGGAAAAAAGCTTTAAATATAAATTGTTTTAAGCATAATTACGTGGGGAATAGAAAATGTTAATAAACTTCAATCTGGAAAAAAATTCTATTTTGGAAATAGTTAATGTTTCTAGAAAAGGCTGTACACCGATAGGAAATTTTTTGCCGGGCATTTGAACCACCCCAACCTCCCCATGCCGCATTGTTTACAATAAGGGATTTCCAAGTAAACCCTCCCCCTTCATTTCCCAACAACCTAGAAGGTTTGGCAACCTCTAACAGAGAGAGAGCGAAGACAAATCTTTTCTCCATAATACCCGCAGTTCCCTCAGCTATGAAATTAGGTGTACTATTACTTCCAGACCTGAGTTATTGAAAATGTTCCCCGTGATGTATTTCTATGATCCATGTTAAAAGTTTTTTTTAATAGATTAAACTTGATTATGTTTACCTTATAAATAATTTGCATATACAGTGTTTACTTGATTAGATAAAGCCTAATTGTATAACATTGGTTTTATAATAATAGGTGAAAATTATTTCTTATATATAGTTTTATTCATGTTTTATAGACGAACAAGACCTTTTCCTACTTATAGCGGAATTAATTTTGAAGATATTATGATTCAGTGGCGCATCCTGGAGTTTACTTAGGGGAGAGTGGGCATGTGTGTCATAGTTATTATTTCTGTGCCCTGAAAATATTCATCAAATTATTTTAGTTTAAGACATATATTTTTTAGAGAAATTACACACACACATATGCATATACAGGTAGTTTGAAAAAAAGGGTTCAGAAATTATGGATCTTGTTGTACACATAAACATGAGTAGAATGGTTTTAATGGTGTTACACGACCTCTAGTTGTGTCGATACGTCGGTAAACTCCAATAATAATAATAATAATAATAATAATAATAATAAAAGCGCGAAATTTAATTTGGGCCACCCCTGACTCTATGGCATTAAGAACTAGGAACACTGTCACAGAAAAATTGAGAAAAGAAAAATATCATTTTAAATTAAAGATCATAAGAATCAAATTCATTTTCCAAAACCTGTATCAAAAACAGTGGGGTAGTCGTAAATTTAGAAGTTCCAGTATGCAAGGTCGTAGCAACTCAAAAGTTGAAGTGGGGTTTTGGGAACCCCAACCACCGCAGGGGAAATAATTGCACAAACACAAGTGCCTCTAGAAGCTATTCAGGTCCTCTTTTAATCATTACTAAGGCAGAAACTTACTTAACGCACTTGCCTTAAAACTCTAGTAATTTACATAGAGCACTATAAATTTCCTCAGAATTTATTGATTAATAGTATGAAAAAAGTTTTAATACAATAGTGACATAACATCAATTAGTTAACTTGGAATTTAAAAGTATAAGACTTTTTTTTTATATTTCTCTATGAAGATCAGTGCCAGAACGGCGTTCCCCCGGGTTCCGACTCCACTACACCCCTGATTAAAAAATATGTATGTATATATATTTGTTTATAGCTCAAAACTTATTGGTTTTATAAAATTATATTGCAAATAAAAGACTTTTACATTTCATAGTACTACAACTTTAAAATGATAAGTTATTACGAGTCTTAAATAGTTGCGAAGAAATTATGAAAATTTAAAAATCTCCCCTATGTAAATTCATGTTCATGAGAAAATGAAAATGTACATCTTGTTTATAATAATGATAAACTGTGTTTATATATAAAATTTAATCAAAATCATTAGAGCGAATCTCGAGATAATAGATTTATTCTCTTTTTGACTTTCAATAAAATTAGGGTTAGGTATCTAATTCTAAAAAAACCCTCGGGGTGAGGGACCTTATGAAAGCCCCAGATACAAAGTTTTAACCCAAAGGGTAAAATGGTTTCTGTTTTAGCCCAAACCAAGGTACAAACAGTCAGCCAGACGGCATTGTCAAAACAACTTTTTTTTTTTGTTTGTTTCAGGGGGATATGAAACGTCGACATTTATCAAAATTTCTATTTCGAATTTTTGACAATCACAAGATTTTCACTCCGAGGTGTCGAGACAAAGTAAATGTTAGTTTACAAAATTTAGTTACCCACAGCCGTTGTTTTCCGTTAGTTTGATCACCATTGATGAGGAGGTCGAGGTTCGAATCTCATTTGGGTGAACTGAAGATGTTGTTCCCGTTAAATGTGTGTATGTATGTATATATTTAACGCTAACTTCCTCATCTCTACCCACTCAGATTAAGACGTGAATAACCTGTGTTATGAACGTAGCATTATAATATAATAATAAATTAATGACTTTAAATGAAAACACGGTTTAGCGAGTTTTATTTATTTCAGATTTTTTTTAGATCATATGATCATGTTCTTGTTAGTATGGTGCTCGGAAAAAGTTAACAGTAGGGCCTATTTGTAAAGTGAAGTAGGCGTAGAGTACGTTAATTATATTTTAATTGGATTAAAACTTTTAAAAAATGTCAATTTTTGGCCACCTTTTTCTAACTCATTAATTTTTTTAAAGATATTTCCCATTTTTTTTAAACAGGCTATCACCTAGGACAAAGTGTTGTTTTCACTTTGTTTTTTCTATCTTCTGTACAAACAAATTGTGGTGCCATTATTTTAATTCTAGCCTTCTTATACCATGTATTTAAATAATTAGCGTAAGTAGTGACCGTAAAATTATGTCACTGAAAAAACAAAAAGAAATTGCTATATTTTTTTAAATATATGGAAGAAAATATATTTTTATATTTTTCTACAGTAATAAACAAAATAAATAAAAATGTCACAACTTACTGTAAATAATGATTTCCTAAGGTAGATCAGAAAAATTATACTTCGACAGGGATTCGAGTCCTTGTCCTTGGACTTTGGACGTTATTCTAAAGAACACCTAGATTGTGGATTAAAACTCGGTATCACTCCTTGGAGAGTATAAAGATGATCGCTTGTCTTTTGTTGAGTAGCAAGCAACAAAGTTGAAAGGATTAGGATTGGTTGGGGAGAGCGGGGGTGCCGCCTGTAGAATGTGAGGACACTCTGAAAGGGTGGTAGTATAGAGGAGGTGAGAGGGTTTGGTGTGGTGACTACAGCAGCGCACCTCTGGTGAGGTGATAATACATGGAACTACTTGGAAGAGAGATTTACAAAACCTCGAAATTTCCATCTGACTCTTAAATATGCGAGTATTAGTTGTTCTTTTATAATTAGGTTTTCCAACCAACCCTTTGAGGTGAGATTTGTAGCAATGTCTCATTCATAACTTTTAATACTGTTACAGATTTGTGTATAACATTGGATTCAGATTCTTAAAATTATCCAAAATTAATATTCGAGAGAATATACATACATACATACATACATACATACATACATACATACATACATACATACATACATACATACATACATACATACATACATAACGTACATACATACATACGTACATACATACATACATACATACGTACATACATACATACAAACATACATACATACATCCATACATACATACGTATGTACGTGTATGTATGTATGTATGTATGTATGTATGTATGTATGTATGTATGTATGCAGAGTGGCCTAAAAGACGAAGGTGTTAAGGGCGGTCCCTTCCCTTTATGAAGGAGTACCAGTCTCTGGCGCTTCCAGACGGTAGCAAACGTACCGGTTGCAAGGCACGCGTTATATACATTTAGCAGTAGATCCGGGAAATCCTGGGCTATTCTCTTAATCACTGACGTTGGAATTCCGTCGGGGACAGGTGCCTCCCTTATTTTGAGGGTCCTAGCTGCATCTTGCAGCTCCTTGACTGTGAAATATGAAACTTCACCACTGTTTGCATAGTGCCTTTTTTCTCGTGGCGGGTGTTTTGGAAACAGCTCCGCTACAATGCTGTTCATTATTGCCGGGGGTTTTGGCGCTTCTGGTGAAGCCTTCCCGAGTTTTTTTTAACTACAATTTGGTAGGCTTTGCCCCAAATATCCTGTTCAAGATCGTTGCAGATTTCCTTCCACAGTGTCATTTTGTTTGCCTTAATGGTATTATTCAGTTCCTTTTTGGCCTTTTTGTACTCGCTAGAGTATGATGCATGGTCAAGGGCGAGTTTTGCGACTCTCGTTGCTTGACGACGAGGTTCAAGACATCTCTTCCTGAGCGCCGCGATTTCTGGTGTCCACCAATATACCGGCCGGTGAGAGCCCTGGTTTTTCAGACGTGGCATGGAGGCGTCACAAGAGGTGGTAATGGCCTTCATCGTTGTCAGCACCATTTTTTCCGGTTCGCTACTAGTGTTGGGAGTCGTGTGGCATTCGAGAGTTACCCAGCTTCACGAAAGGGACGCTCGTAGAGCTTCCAAGTTGAGCTTCTTAGCGTTCCACCTCCGTTCATCAGGACCTTTTTGCGTTGCTGGAGTGGAAGTCACTCCAACACTGAATGTGTTGTGTTGATGATCGCTACCACTATAGTCTTCCGAGACTCTCCAGTTCTTGATCCTGCTGGCCATTCTTGGGGTCCCCAGTGAGATGTCGTGAATAAACTCGTGGTACCCCAGTCTTCTGAAGGTCGAGGTGTTACCAGTGTTCAGGACTGTAAGGTCAAGCCTTGCAGCAAAGTCTGCGACTTCGTTTCCTCTGGTGTCTGAGAAATCTGCTCCCCATTCGGCTGATTTAGCATTGAAGTCGCCAACGACGATGACTTCGCCATTGAAATCGCTAATAGCGTCTTCGATGCTAGCCAGCTTTTGGTGGAATACACTAATCCCTTCATTAGGCGAAAGGTAGACGCTCATGAGGTAAGTCACGGAGGTTTTTTATCCAAACAAAACCTTCACCGCAACCACTGTTGCTAGTGGTTACCTTGTTTGGATTTACAGTCCAGATCGCCGCAGTGTTGGTTTTATCCGTGAACCATGTCCTATCTCGGAGGTTTGAGTGTTGCTCGCAGATGATGCAGACGTCAATCTTGTCTTCGAAGACACGCTGACATAGTAGGTTCTGCGCAAGCACGTACCTGTTCAAATTTCCTTGGAGTACGCGCATCATTTCTGCGATCTTGTAGCTTCAGCTAGTGCAACACGGAATGCCTTACAGGCCCCCGAGCCTGATATGTGGCACAGGCCGTCTTTAGCATCTTTGTCCGGTGTGCACAAAACGCATTTTGGCTGCTCAGCACAGTCTGTGGACTTGTGGCTCTCCCCGTCACATTTGTAACACGATTTTCTTCTGTCTGGGCCCTTGCAGTTGCGCGCATGGTGCCCGTATGCAAGACATTTGAAGTACCGCCTCACTCTTACAACTGGGCGGATGCGACAGTTTACCCAGCCGACTTTAATGCGAGCCGATTCTAAAATTTTACTAGTACTTTTTTCCGTCTATTTCACAAAACGCTGCTCGTTGTCCTCGCGAAGTGATCTTTGTAAGATTGACACGTCTTATCTCCACGCTCTGTTTGAGGTTACGAAGGAGGGCCTCGCGAATGTCATCTACAGAGGTAACTCCATCAACATCACGGATTTCGATTGTCGTCGTTGGTATAAGGGCTTTGACAGTACCGATGTTTGCAGTAGCTGACTTGACCGCCTCAGTAAAAACGGAACTATCTCCAGTCTTGTGGCCCATTTCTAGTAGTACGCCACCATTATTTGTTTGTTTGATAGACTTTATGTCCACAACAGTCGTTGTGGGGTTCACTTTGGTTTTGATTTCCTTGAGGAGATCTGCATATGTTCACCCTTCGACTGGTTGGACGAGGACAGCCTTTGTTCGTGGTTTCTTCTTCTTCGTTTTTCCGTGACTGTTTAGGTTGGAGCCATAATTCGTCTGTGGCTTTCGAGCTTCACTTGGTGTAGCCGCTGCGTTGTGAGTTATTTGCTTCTTCTTATGTCTCCGAGATACTTCCATCCAAGTAGCTTCCTTTGCTGATTTTTTCAGTGTAGGTGGGTCAGAAGCTGAAGTTGGGCTAGGGTTGGTTATTTCCTGTGATGTTGTTTTGATGTGCTTGGGAGTAGACTGTGCCTCGGGTTGTGAAGTCATCCAGGGGGACGTTTGCGTAGCTGACACTGTCCTGCTTGGTGTCTGCTTCGTAGCAGCTTTGAAGCCTTTGAGAGCCAGGTTATAGGCTGTTTCAATGAACTTAGCTAGTTTCCTAATCTCGCCGTGCACATTATTGCTGTCCTTGATGTAGTCGACCAGCTCGTCAATCTTCGTACCGAGTCGCTTCATTGGCGTTTGGTGACTCATACCGTTAGGTACGGAGTTGTTTCTTTCTCGGTTGGTGGAGAAAGGAGCAATTTGGCTTCCAGCTTTTGGGGAATTATTGCTCGTTGACTGTTCAGAGTCTATTTGGACCGCTGTTCGAACACCCTCTTCGTTCGCTTGGCTTTGATTTTGATTATGGTATTGGTTTTTCATGTTGTTCCCACGAGTACCTAGGGAACTTATCTGTCCACTCCAGCAGAGTATGTATGTATGTATGTATGTATGTACTATGTATGTATGTGTGTATCTATATTGATGTGTATATATGTATGTATGTATGTATGTATGTATGTATGTATGTATGTACGTATGTACGTATGTATGTGTGTATGTGTGTATGTGTGTATGTGTGTATGTGTGTATGTATGTATGTATGTATGTATGTATGTATGTATGTATGTATGTATGTATGTATGTATGTATGTATGTATGTATGTATGTATGTATGTGTGTATGTGTGTATGTGTGTATGTATGTATGTATGTATGGAAGCAGATGCGAATTGTTGCTGGCTGGGCCCAACATGGGAACGTGTGTGACTATTTGCGAGCTGTTTCACACAACATTGGGTACTAATACTAGTTTATCTGTAAAGACTAGTTTTTAATGAAATTTAATACCTTGAAAATATTTTATAATTCTTTTGTATCCATAAAAAAATATATATTAACATTCAACTAATTAGCCAATAAAAATAACAATAAATTTATTTCAATTTGCTAAGCTCTGTTGTGTTGAATTATAAAAAATATTTTGATTATTTTGTCGAGTGTTTTAAAAAGTGTTTGTGCATTCATAGATTTAAAAAAAATTGACTTACGAAAAATATATTTTGAGAATACTTGTTTTACCATAGTTATTTTGGTAATGTCAGTAATATTAATAATTATTAAAATAAATCATCAATAAATGTAGAAATTATAGAAAACATTTAAATGAAATCCTCGTAGTTTTAGTTGTTTTTTTAAAAAAGCTTAAAATTTTGATTTATATATTTTTGAAAAACTTGTTTTACGATAGCATTTTTCCATAGTATTTTCAATAACTAATATTTTCGAAAAAACAGTCCTCGATAAAATAGCTTCCGGAAATCTCGCAATTCGCTAAATTGATTTTACAAAAAAAAATATCAATTTTCAGTTCGCAAAATTGATTGTTCGAAAAATTCATTTTCGATTATTTGACTGTCGAACAATTGATTTTCAGTAAATTCACTAGGGGAAAGTGATTTTCTGGCAGTTGATTTTCGAAAAATATGGTTTTGACAAACATCGTTCGGAAAATTGTTGGTTCAAAAAATTTAGTTTCGACAAAATTACTTTCGATGGTTTTGTATTCGGTGAATTGATTTGGATAAATTGATTTTCAAATAACTTGTTTTCGAAAAATTAACCTAGACCCGTACAAAACTGAGTATTCTGAAATCATGTCAGCTGTTACTTGAATATCACTAATCACATCCACAATATATTCATCTATTGTACGTTTTGCTATATGACGCAAAACAATAAATAATGAACCACACAACATTTTAAATCAATTAAATCACATGAGAAACAAACATCCCGCTCAGTAAACAAACTGAACAAAATCAACACTACTGCACTTGGCTGTGTTGTTGATCGGCCTCAGCGCAGTGTTGCCAAACTGTAACTAAAGACGTCCGTGCTTGTACGCTTGTACACAACATTTTATTTGGGAAACCTAAATATATATATTAGGTATTTAACGTGAACTTTCTGAAACTACTGCTTATATCGGCCCAAGAGAAAGCATACGGGCAAGAGAGAAATGTGGTTTTCCACTCTATCTCCACGCAAATGCGGGTTCACTTCCTCTAATTCAACCTTCCCAATTCATAATCCATTAGAGTAATTAGTACTTAAAGCGTATAACCTGAACGGGTAGTAAGACGCGGTGCTAAAATAAATGAGAGAGAAATGACCTACCAATTTTGCTGGGAAAGATATATCTTCCAAGGTTCGTTTACATGCTACAATCGACACGGAACAGACGGATTTACTTCCCCTCCGAAAGAAGTTGTGCCAAGGATTTTGATCGCTCAAGAGTCAACCCCAGCTAGTGTTTAAACAAACGAACATCACTGAAGACACAAGATCATCTGGTAGGCCTGGAAGTAGATGGGAGGATAACGTGAAAATATATTTGAAGGATCTTGGGTGTCAGGCTAGAAATTATATGAAGTTGTTTCGTGTTAGGGTCAAATGATGAGCTTATGTTCTGGCGGCCGTGAACTTTCGAGTTTAGTCAGAGATTTAGGTGCGGATCGATGCGAGCTGATGTTATACGCCATAATGCGCGCTAACCTTTATACACATCCAACAGCGCCACGTGTTCCCAATCGATTTTAAGGTTGAACAAACTCCGCGTAATGGTTTTATTTTGTCGTATTGTTTTCACGTGGTTTTAATTGAAATCCCTACCTACCACCGATTAACTTGAATCGTTTATGTTGGAGTTGACGTATAATCAATTCCTAGCATTCATATACATGTTTATTTTCTTTTAAAGGACGAGTTCTAAACCGATTTTAAATTCGTTTGAAATTCAATTAAAATTAATCATCAGTATTTTTTTCTGCCATACAGGTACCTATTATTATTATATGTATTTTTTATTTTGCGTCTTAGTAACCGTAGAATTAATCCATATATTTTTACACTAATGAACTGCTAGGACTGGAGGAAGGTAGAATTTAAATATAAAGCTCCCTTATTTTTATGTTGAAAGAGTGGGCAGCCGTTTAGAAAAAGTATTTCAGTACACCAAACTAGAATTAGAACGATGACCTTCCCGTCACCGGAAAACCAGACCTTAATGCTGACAACTGTCCTTAGTATGTGTTGTTAATTTTATCACGTTCTGAATTATATTTAATATTGTTTTAAGTCATCCATGCTCCAGTGGTTGACATAAGTTGGTTTTGCAGGTAAAACAAATGTTAAAACTGTTGCTTCTATTATCAATAGGGCTAGGATTTCCCCCCCCTAAAAGTTGCTAGAAAATGCTTGATAAAAATTGCATTTATGACCAAAAAAACTAAAATTATGTCTTTCAAACAAAAATATATGTCCTCTAAAAAAACAAAATGCCATTTAAAACGAAAAAATTACGAATAAAATTTACACATTTTTTTATTTCCTTACAAAATTATTATTTAATAAAATAATTGATGCATGAAACCGATATATATAACCTAATTGTTTGACTGTTTATGTGTCAACAGAAATGATTTATTTTGCTAACCAATTTTACTAACGTTACCAATGAAACCAAAACAAAGAATAACCCCATACTTTTTTACAGTTTCTGTAGCAAACTAAAAATGTATTGCCTAAAAACATGTCCTACATGAGCTAAAAAATTCTTCAAATACAATTTAATTTCTTACGGTTTCTGTGCCAAACTGAAAGTTTTTAAACAAAAAAATATGCCGTATAAAAGAAAACAGGGGAGGGGTGGAAGTATTCTTACCGCAGTGGTGGCACCACCGTTTGCTATGACACGTGTACAGATGTTCTAAAAACAAGCACTCCACCCTCCCCTTTTTACTTTCTCTCTAAAAAAAAATCAAACTTGAGATTTTGATGAATCTTGACGTTTCATGACTCCCTGAATCCGAAAAAGTAGTTTTTGAATTTCCGTCTGTCTGTCTGTACCTCCAACTAGAGCCTAAACTATTTTACCGATTGA
>CABEEJ010009735.1:6242-17121 GCA_901482245.1 Timema douglasi
ATGAAATGGAGGACCTACAGTTTAACGTGGAATCTGAACCACGGTGGAGACCTGGCATTCCTCACATTCACAAGATGTCTTGTCAGAGGTGAAGGAAGGGTTTGGTAATCAGATAAATCTTTGCCGGGACCGAGGATTGAACCCCGGCCGCCAGCTTAGAAGTCTGACACCTAAATCCGGCCTTCCAAACATTAGCCGAGGAAGAAAAAAAGAAACCGACCCTCTACTTTCTTTGTCTCGGAATCTATTTTTTGAAAGAATGTATACCTGCCAGTCAGTCAACCTTACAGGCGACGAAATGTCTAGCTGTACACAAGTGAATTAACAGAGGGGGAAATAGAATTGAAGTTCTCTACAAGCACGAAGCGTAGCGGATTTGAAACAAAATATAATGTATGGGGGTTCCCCCTTAAGGACTTGATGTTCGTGGGCTCAAAGCCAGCCGAGGTTAAATGATTTTTCTTAAGATATAATGTAGTACAACTTTCTTCGTAGGGGAAGTAATCCCCCATATCAATTTGTACCGTGTTGAGCCTCCTGTTTAACACGTACACTCAAAACACCATGCATATGATTAACACGATGGATACAAGAATTAATATATTCTAATAGTGTTTTGCAGATATTAGCTCACGGTGAATTAATGTTGTCAGTAAACGCCCAAACTTCAGGAAAACTGCCCCAGCTGACTATGCCGGGACCATCAGCAGAACGACATCTCACTAGCAGGCCCTACTTCGACCGAGCTATTTTTTATCTGTTCGCCACGCAGTCTTCGAATGCTTGTTGTCATTCAGCTCAATTCCGCAAATTATCTCCCCTTCTGTGGTCTGGGTGATGACCCTCCTCGAATGCGACAGTTCTGTGACTATCTAACTGTCATTCCTCGCTTCACATTTTGTATTTTATTTTATCAATTCGACGGAAGAACTACTTCAACGTTAATCTACATCGGTGAACAAGCTACTGGTGACTACTATGTTTGAGGCATCGGTATCTCCACCTCGACGCAGCTGAAGCCTCGTCTGAGACTATGAGTATTTGATAGTTAGAATCGGATAAACACTTTTTTAACTTTGTCCATAAGACATAGTTTTTTGTGTCAGAATGTCTGACTTGGTTTACTATGCCCATAAGGCCTAGTTTTCAATCATAGTCTTTTTGTTCCTTTTCAATGTCCATATGACATAATATTTTGTGTCAGAGTGTCTGAGTGAGTAAGGCAGTAATTTCTGAGTGCATAAAATCAACCTACATAAAATTAACCCACAAAACGGGACGGCTTTTGCCAAGTGGGTCGTGCGTCACGTGACACAAACCGCCTCCATAAAAGGGCTCTAAGATAAAGCCTCATCTATCAGATTAGACAACTTCCACGAAAAAGACTTCTACTTGCTGCTGAAATTGCTACTAATTGAGAACACACTATCGGCAAACTTTAACTAGGCTTGAAACTTTAGTACAAGGATCAAATATAAAGTATTTGTCAATGTCAGGTACTAGTGAAGAAATGGGAAACTATTAGTCTATTACAGCATTGGCTCTGCAGGTCACATGGTAAGGTTATTATTGTTTCAAATCATGCGGAAACTTGAACACAATTTGAAATTAATTGAGTTAAAAATATATATAAAAAAGTTATTTCTTGAACTTTTATTTAATAATGTTCAACAATACTATGTTGTAAAAATTTTAATTCTGTCGTATATAGTATTTAGCTTTAATTTATTCTAAAGTGTTTATTTATTTTGACGCGACTAGTACGCCATGCGGCCAGATGTCATACTAGATTTAATTAATTCAGGCTATATTCATTTTTTAACTTATTGTTTTCAACAGACAATAAAGTGCGTCGAAGGAAACACCAGAAAATCAAAACAAAAATATACTTATTTATCGAGTTTTGGTCCAAATATTCCATCCATATTTTAAAACAATACAGATCAGGTGTAATTTTATTTTAACGTATTCTACGAGAATCATAATGGCAGAGCTACACGAAGAAGAAAGTAATAGTATGTAGCAAAGGAGAAGGCGTATGATGTGACGATATAGATACGTCATCCAATTTCGTAAATTCTAATTTGAAACGGCCCACTANGGGGGGGGGGAAGAGGAACTAGAGTTTGTTCACAAACAATCGTATTATGTCAAACTGTCAGATTTCAGATTCTGCATAAATTCAGTAATATATTCCAATTTTATCAAGCTTCTTAGTTATTATCCCCCCACCCCTCAGATATTCCCTGTTTCCACTTTACTTTCACAAATGTATAGACATATATTTCAAATTTAGAACTTAAATCCGCGAGATTTTTTCCACTACAATTTTAAGACTTCATTTTGTTTTCTTCTAAAGTAATAATCATTTTTTTTCCCTCGAGCTAACATTTTTTTAAACAATGACTCTGGAAATAATCTTTTGGCCAGAGTCATTCCTTCGATATGAATGCAATGTCTTATGTTCTTTTAGTCATTTATTTTAACTAGTAACCTCATAAAGGACATCTATTAATTAGGGTGTCTCACGATAATATAGTATTTTTATTATTATATCAATAATTATCCACAAAGACTGGACTTAAGATTTTTATATTAATACATCAAATTACTTAACTGTTAGTTGAGTTATGAATTGTATTTTAAATTTATAATTTAGAATACGTCTGTTAGGCATGGTAAAATTTTAAATTGACGATTATTTATTAAAGTAAAAACTAATCTTACTTATATTTTCAAAGTCAAATCCGTTGTTAAGTATTTTATTTACATTATTATCACCATCATTCAGTGTTATCCACCTTGTTATTATTGCTATAAAAACACATATTATTCAGCTATGTCTCACCTGCAAGCATTTCTCAGGGATGCTGACATTGGAGGCCGGTATTGTTGTACGCAAGGTGATTCCATTGTTGACTAGATACAGTAAAGGTCTATTTTTCCCCAACATGAGCCAGAGGTCCTGAAAGAGTCTCGCGTTTGATTTCTTGCATTATTATTTTAAGTTTAACCCCGAGATAGTAATTTTTTGTTGTTATTATATGTAAATGTTGGTTTTGAACCCAAAGTATTGTATTCATTTTAAATCTGAGCTAGTCCACCATTATTTTATCATCTATTTTATGTTCTATCTTTTAAATGACGTCACTGGACTTAAAGTTAATAAATAGATGGGTGATTCTGTTTTATATTTCCTCCCTCTTTTCTATAAAAGACAATACACTTCATCATCATTATTATTTGATATAATAATTAAATATTTTTTTATTTACAGTGGCACCAACGTGTGGCGTGCTTGCATGTTGGGAAAATAATATCTTACTATTAAGGGTTTAACAAAGACAACTGTTATTCAACTGTAGTTAGTTCACGCGGTGTGAAACTGGCGGGTTATTTACTTAAAAGTAAGATTAGAGCTAAGGGTCCCACGGTGAGTCATACTACGGAAACGATTAATATGGAGTCATAGGAGAGCGTGCGAACTATTGAGGAGGGGGTAATTGTGATGCCTCTGTTATTTGAGGAGAATGAAGATGAGGTTAGAACACCTGAACTACCAACAACCTATATCCCTCCACTTGACCTACCTCAAGCTTTCGTTTCTCCTCCCAGCATACAAACCACCGCTATCCAGGCAAGGGCGTCGCGCTGGAGAGGGTTGGAGGTGTACCCCCCTACCCCCCAATGTAGGCTAAAAGCTTGAAAGTTGTGAATGTTGTGAAATTTGAAATCTGTAGTTGGGAAACTCTAGGCTTATTTTGTACCCCTTTACTTTCTATTATGAAAGTCCTTAAGCATAGAATTGTACAGACAAATTTAAAATTTCCCAACTGTTGATCCCTACGCTACAAAAAATCCCAACTTTAAAAATCATCAAAAATTGAAAGGAAATTCTTTTGTATTTGATTGTAGAAAGATTAGTTAATCAAGCAGTCTATTAGCGCTATTATCAGTAGGCATAGACAACGGCCAGTCAGTATATGTTGAATGCAGTATGGAAACGAATCATAAGGGAACATGAGCTTCCCAATCGCAAAATTTCACTCAGACAGCAATGTTTGAAAAGTCAGCATTGTCAGCCAATGCTTTGTTTATGGTTTAGTGTTTTGAGTTGTGACTTTCGTGGTTGCTAGACTGTCACATTTTTATGATCCAAATTATCATATGTTGTACAGCCAATGCCTTAATTAGGGCTTTATTAAATTCTGGAGGCATAAATGCAGGGAATGTTACGAAACATTTTATTGCATTCTTATCGAAAGCTCTGATTGATGAAATGAGGACATTGAGGTTAGTGTTACTGTTTGATCTCTGAAATACACACTAATTTTTCTAGCAAGTATTCATACTAGTTTGAATTTAACTGATGTATCTTATTTCATTTTTTATTAAAATATGATTACATGAAAGCAATTTAAATGGCTCAAATCAACTATGAAGGAAGAGGAGTAGTCGGGTTTTGTTACATGGTTACAACTCTTATAATTTTTCATTTGATTAAGTAGACTACATTAAACAAAATATATGTTTTTTTCACCCTTTAACATTTTTAAAATTAGGATACATTTTTTAATTCGTTATTAGAGTGATCGATTTGCATGAAATTTCGTATAACCATGTGGTTTAGAGTGCTGATTTAGAATTTGGCATCAGTTATTCAATAAAATGTCAAGGGAGGCCCCTTCATCCTTACGCGGTAAATTACAATATGTTTTGAATAGTTTATTCACATACCAGTATCAACATTTTAGGGAAACTTCCATAAGTTTATGAAGCAGGACATTAGTAGACAGGTTTCAAAATACTGTAGCGATATAGATACATTCCATTATTTTTATTGCTTCATTTTACAGCTGAAAATGTTTTTAAATAAACATGGCCAAATTGCAAATTTTTTGATAAAGTTACGAGCGAGTTCTACAGCTCAGGGAGTTTACCAGTTAAATATTGTTCCCAAATGTGTAATAATAAAGCAGCTGTTTCCAACCCAGGAGTCGCAGCGTGTTTTGTGTGGAGTCACAATTAAGAGTATTTAGCTTTAGATTTACTTTTTCAAGGATTTTAATAATTATAAGATAATGCGTAATTCTAACATAAATGTAAGTTGTTAAAGTGCTAAGAACGACCTAGTTACTGCTTAGATTCTTTTTGGCTATTCCATTCTGACAGCTTCTTGCTAATTTGGTTTACTGTGGCAGTTTTGTAATGCTGCTAGCATAATACAAATCATCTCCCAACCCCGAGCTTGTTGATTTTATTTTACTACATATTAGTCATATAATCATTATTATAAACAATTTATATTAATTAAAACAAGCATTAGTGGAAATGCGGGTTATATGTCATGCTATTTTGGTTTGATTTGTTGGTGAAGAAGAAGTAAGGATTTTAATTCTGGCCAGGGGTAGTTTATTCTAATATCCACCCAAGCAAATAGAGTTACATTTCCTCAAAATTTTACCTATCCCACTGGTGTAGTTAACTGTATATAGTCCAGGCCGGTAGTAATACACAGTGGGAAAAAACTTAAAAACTAGCGTTTGAACGCTTATAATTTATCAAAGGTTCGCGATGGCCACAGAGAGAAAAGTTGTGCTCTTAAACTACAAAACGTTGGAAACCACTGTAATAAAGTCGGTTAAATTTTTTAATCTAAAATACACGATTTGAACGATATCTGCTAATCTGAATAAATGTATTTAAGCTCAATTGGATATTTAGCTCAGATGCAGGTAAACTGAAATGAAAAATAATTCAAGTTATTTCCTTATGCACTGAAAAGGCCTTGTACTGGGTATCTACCTGATTATAGTTTTGAAATTTCAGTATATTTTCAGTATTTAAAATATATACATATTTAAGAAATCCAGTATATATGAAAGGTACTCAGAGACAAACAATCCCTATTTCAAAATAATATAATTATAGAAAGTTATGGTAGGCCTAGGTCTGTCATAGTTAAGTATTTTTACATCAAGAATCAAGTATATTGATACATTCAACACTTTTATATTGAGAAGGCGTTGTAAGACAAAGAATAGATAAAGTTGATCACCAAAAATCTTTATTCGATCCACAATCAAATATGCAAAGACCAAGTACCCGAACCTAGCTGAGTTAACTATCAGTAAACTAATGTATTACAAATATTGACGTTTAGGGAGTTAAGAGTTTCCTTGATGTAAATGCTTAAAGGCGCGTCCACACTATGCCGCGGTTGGCCGTTGGCACTGCCAGGTTGGCAAAGCCAAAGTGGCGAAGCCGACTGCTGGCCTGTCGTCTACATCTAGTTGGCAATTAGTCGCACAATGTCTGCCGAGGAGGATTTACTCGTTGCTTCAGCTGCGTTCATAATCATTGAAAATTATGAAAAAATACGCAAACGGCGATTTTGGGTGCGTCCAAGCCTTCAAAGTAGAGCACAATACGGAACTAGTGACTTAATTAAGGATTTATTATTGGATGACGTAGACGAATTGAATCTCTAGTACAGATGTGGATGTGATTTCAAAAACCTTTTTCGTATGAAAAGTAGTGACTTTGAAGTTCTTCTGAATAAGTTAGCTCATATGATCAAGAAGGAAGACACACCCTTCAGAAGATCTATTCCTCCAGATGAACATCTTGCAGTTACTCTGCGATTCTTAGCGACGGGTGATTCTTACTACTCGTTAAGTTACACGTTCAAGATTTCGAAGCAAATAATTTCAAACATCATCCCGATTGTTTGTGATGCAATTGTCAGCGTTTTACAGAATTACACCAAGGTAGGAAAAAACAAGATCTATTACAAATGAAAAATTTATTTAGTAAACATGTGTCTCAAGTTTATTACAACAAAAATAGAAGAAAAGTCTTAAACTCAAATTATAATTTTGAAGAGATGAGGTGGGAACTAGAGTGCCATCAAAATATTGTCCATAGAGTCACTGTCTGTTAGCGAATGGCGAGATGGCGTGGTGCTTATTAGAGATTGTGGAGAGGTCGTTTGCATTCGTCCGGAATAAGACGGCTGCTCAAAATGTTGGTTTGAATTGGGACATACAGGTGTTTAGGGACAGAAAATTGTTGCTGTATATAGTTCGGTATCGGGTAAAAAGGCTGTGAGTAAGTTGCGCTCAATGGGTTGCCGTTGTCATACTCATCCATTTCAGCTTCAAAGAGAATATTGCTAATTAGGTGTTTTACTATTGTTTGTGCATTTGACGATGGAAGGTATCTAATACGCAGTCCAACTTGATCTCCAAAAGACGTGTACTGGTCTGTCACTGTTGCATTACGTCCTTGAACCTCTCTCATAATGAAAAGAGCTTCTTCTGTAGCTGAAGTCTTTTGTTTCTTTTGCGAGCCTGGCCGAGCAGAGGGTGACTTTGGCAACCTTTTATTTCGGTTTTCCCCCCTTCCAGATGCATCTCTACTAGCCACTTGGTCCTGGTCGACATTATGAGTCTCGTCTTCAATAATATCTTCATTCACAATTGTATTCAGATCCTAAAAAACCAATAAAGATTTGTGATTAGATAGGGAAGTAACAGGGACTTATTGTAAATTTAAGAAAACTGCAAGATTGTTACTAATTTGTTTCAGATGCCACAAAATGAAGCTGAGTGGAACGTTTTTGCAAAGGAGTTCGATGATAAGTGGAATTTCCCAAATTGTGTTGGAGCCTATGATGGGAAGCATATCACTTTGCAATAACCAATTAATAGTGGTACCGAATATTTTAACTACAAGGGATTCTTTAGTATAGTCCTCTTTGCGGTGGTAGATGCATACTACAACTTCCTTTATGCAAAGGTTGGTTGCCAAGGAAGGATATCAGACGGAGGTGTGTTTAGTCAAACAACATTCAAAGAATGCCTTAAGAATAACACAATGAATCTCCCTCCCCCTAGTGCACTTCCTGGAAGAAGCAATACAATACCGTTTGTTTTTGTGGCAGATGATGTTTTTCCTTTGTCAAAAAAAATTATGAAACCATTTCCAGGAGCTCAAATAAAGGGTTCCAAACAAAGAGTGTTCAACTATCGGTTAAGCAGAGCACGTAGAGTGTCTGTGAATGCATTCGGGATAATATCCTCTGTGTACTGCATACTACGGAGACCTATGCTATTACAACCAGAGCGGGCTAAGAACGTATTTATGGCAGTACTTTATCTGCACAATTACTTAAGGAAAAGTAGCTCCATATCAATATACAATCCCCCTGGGACATTCAACTCTGAGTGCTCGACCACAGGTGAGATCAATCCAGGAGTTTGGAGACACTCACCTTCAAATCAAGCATTGGTTAACATTCCCAGGACTTCAAGAAGAAGCACTGATGAAGTACAAGCCGTTAGAAATTAATTTGCAGAGTTTTTTACTTCCCCGGCTGGAATAGTACCTTTTCAACACGAAAAATGATAAGCCCAAAGCTGTGTGCATTGTATATTAATTCCTAATAAAAATTACTAATTACTGTGTGGATTAATTACTTTTATATATCTACTTGCGTGATTGTATCCGTCATTCCTTTTGGTTGATTTCGATCTTTGAGAAAGAGCATGTTGTTGTAGCAGAACAATTTACTTTTGTACACATCATCACTTCCCGCACCAGACTTACTTGACTCTCTCCTTTTTTATTTCTCGTAAAAAATGACACACCAGGTTCTTAATATATTTTTCAGCTTCCTCTTTATCTACACCAAAGCTAACAGCGATTTCTAGTAGAGCGTCCAGTTTTTTATTCCTGTCTTTGTACTCTTTCAAATGGCAGTCCCACAGAACAGGACGGTCTCGGTATAGGTTAATCAAATCACACACTTTAGCGTTTGTCCCCTCCATGACCGAATACGGCGCTGTCCAAGACACAACTGAACCCGCTTGGAGCCAGCGGTTGGCACGTCCCCAATTCCTGCTCTCATTGGTTTTCTTTGTAGTAAACCGACACTCGAGCGATTTTCGTTGGCACACCGCTGGCTCGGCGGCACATGCCAGCGGCCACGTCTACATAGTAGTGGCTTTGCCAACCTGGCAGTGCCAACGGCCAACCGAGGCATAGTGTGGACGCACCTTAACAAATGACATGAAGTTGACATTGGCCTGAAGGCCGTTTTATTATCAGCGATAGTGATCAAAAGGTTAATAATATTATGTTTATTGATTACGGACAATGCGCAATAGCAAATAATCCAACAACATTTATCGGGAAGCAAATAAATGTACTTAAGTAAACAAAATTATATAAGGTTACAGAGCACTGTACACATTAATCAAGATTAAAGAACATTCATAACAAGTTAACAGAACCAATTCAAATGTAATCAAAGTTAATTATGCCGAACAATAATCTAAACGAAATGAAAGCTGGAATACACCCTATCGTCTAAACAACATGGCTAGGCCATTCAAAAGATACCTATAGAAATAAATTTAGTTAGAAAATCAATACATATCATATCTCATATCTCATAGCTTATAAATAACAACTAGTATATGTTTGATCATAACTACACACCTAGCTACAATATTTATAAGTAAAGTTATTATTCTCATCTAACAACACATGAGTTGGGGGTAGCCTACACACTGAAAAACTTAATATCCTTCTAAATTTTTATTATTATTAGCACCGCGTATTACTACCCGTTCGGGTTATACGCACTTAACGCTAATGTGTAATGGTAGGGTTATTGTGGGATGAAATGAAGGACCTACAGTTTAACGTGGAATCCGAACCACGGTGGAGGCCTGGCATTCCCCACATTCACAAGATGTAATTCACAAGATGTCTTGTCAGAGGTGAAGGAAGGGTTTGGTAATCAGATGAATCTATGCCGGGACCGAGGATTGAACCCCGGCCGCTAGCACAGAAATCTGACACCTTACCCCTAGACCGCCAGGTCACAATATCCTTCTAAATTATTTACTTAGTTTATAATAGCATTTGAACATATTAATCTCATTTCCCAAATTTCCCAGACGCGTAGAAATTGAAAAAGTGGTATGAAACAATATAAATTCAATCTAGGCTCACAAAAACTGTGAGAATATAGCCAAACAAAATATAGTGCAAGATATCACACAAATATTAAATTACATAATTAGACTTGCGAACACTACATGAAACTGAATTGAAAGGCATAAGGCCAAAACATGCCCGAACCAAAAAAAAAATCTAATTACCAAAGAAATAAAATTTAGTAAAAACATTAATAAATAAATATGCCGAAGCATTATCAAATTTAATCCCTACATAATTTAGGAAGAGTTTAATAGCTCTCTAATTTAAAAATATATATATAGAAAAAAAATCCAAAATAATGCACACTTACATGTTGTAAGTTCCTAAATCCTAAATACATCAAAGAGTAATCGTTCCGTTCTGGGGACCAGCTTATATTTCACTTAGAACAGTGAGGAAAAATGAGGGGGAAGTATTCCATGACAAATGAAGTCATCATTAGCTAATCAAAAACGGCACTCGCATCGACGCCTGCGCACAACGTCAACATAATGACTTTGAAGGGGTATAGAGACACACGTGATAGCGCTTGGCACTTGTTTACCCAAGATTTAACGTCTGCGCAGCGTCCTCAACTCGGGGATAAGCGAACGTGATCACACGGCATTCCGAGTTTTCTTTCTAGTATACTCGCCAACTTGAACGATGAACAGTTTTCTGTGTTGAAGTGTGTGGAGGATCCATACAAGACGTTGATTTCCCGGTAAAATGGGGTAAGTGTGTATACACCTTTTTTTATGTGGCGGAGGTTGGTGGCGAAGACACTTTGTAGCCACGGTACATAAGAGGCCGGTCAACACGTGTTTACCCATCAAAACATGGTATTACTAAATAAAATATTTTGACAAAACCGTTTTATGGATTTTAA